>JADKLZ010037097.1:0-12970 GCA_021533235.1 Biomphalaria straminea
TTTTATGTTTAGTTATTACATGATAGAGATTTCTCGACTTTAAATGTTTAGTTATTCCTGATAGTGGAGTTTTTTATAATGTTATTTAATTATACAGGTCTAATTTTCTCGAGTTTTATGTTCAATTATTATATGCTAGTGGTTAAGATTTCTCTGGCTTTTTGTTACCAATGAGTGAAGTCATGTTGTAAATATAAGCATTTATGTTTATTAATAGCCATTTGTCGTTCTTCTATTTATTACTCTTGTATTTGTTATTCTTGTTATTACTCATTCTTAAATGTGTTGCTCATTCCTCTATTTGTTTATCTTCATTTATCTTCACAGGTACATTAGGGTAATAACCCTTAAATTTGTTTTAAAATGCGGATCGCAAACACATTGTAAATAGTCGTTATAGGGAGATAACTTAATTAATACATGTGTGTTAGGCTTTATTGAATAGAGAAGTCATTCGTAACGATGTCCCTTTGTAGTTTGGTGTAAACTGCTTCAATCTGTCTAAAATATATTGAAGAATATCAGGTGCATGCGTACTTTGTAAATAATTTACAATACAACAAAAAGTAAAAAAAAAATCCTCAATGTTTTTCAACTTTATTTGGTCTGTGCAATTAAGAGTGTTGCTTGCGTGCTGCACGAGTGCTAAAGTGCAATATGTGTACGTAAGTGCTACATGTGTGTTAGAGTGCTACATGCTGTTAGAATTCTACAGAAATATTAAAGTGCTGTATGTGTGTTAGAATGATGAATGCGTTCTAGTGCGTGTACTAGATGTGTCCTACAAGTGTGCTAGGTTGCGACATGCGCCGCGCAAGTTACTTTGCCTCACCGTGGCGCCGGCGTGGAAACGGCTCACTAGGGGAGGTGAGCTAGGCGAAAAAAGTAACAAACAGGACCCCCGTGGGGGTGCCTACGGGAAAGACGAGAGTCTGCCCATTGCACTGAGCGGGGTTGTAAGAAAGCTCCCACGGCCCGTCACCACATCCATGCTCTGTTCCTCAAGGGACTGTCTCATCAATGGCAAATCCCGTACAGTTAGCTTGGTACAATGAAGGAACATGGGGGTGGCCCCCGGTGCCACTTGGCCTTCGGCCATGATTTCTAGTCCATGTGTCGGAGTGTCATTGGTATCGGAAATAGCAATGCCCTATAGTCATTGACTCGGGTCCCTCCCAGACAGGCCTGTTGCCCGCAGGTTTGTTTTTTTTACTGTTTGGTCTTTTGTTCTCGGATGGAAGTCAGACAGGTTTTTTTTCAAACTTAGTGCTCGAAGAGCCTCGGCTCAGCACTTAAGACTATCCAGCGGTTGCGACATGAGTGTTGTAGTGCTACGTTAAGTGCTAGAGTGCTAAATGTGTGCCAAAATGCAACGCTCGTGCTAGAGTAATATGTGTGTGCTAGAGTGCTAAATCTGTGCTACACATGTGCTAGCGTGCTTCATATGTGTTAGAGTGCTACGTATATGCTAGATTGTAAGACGGTTTGAGCTCCTCAAATTAACAGTTGTACCATCTTGTATCATGTTGTATCATGTTGTATCATGTATCATGTTGTATCATGTTGGACACATGTTAAACTCCCCCCTCCCCCTCAGAGGACAAGAATAGATAAAGAGATGGTTCAAATCTTACTGATGGGCGATCAAGATTGCCAGACTACAGAAGTGAAGGACCGCATTGATAGGACGGCCAGCTGTGGCATGGGTCAGATGTCACGTATATGTCCAGGGCGACAGTTGCCACCATTTACTCTTTTATCTTTGAGACACCCTGCGCCATCAGTGGATGTCTTGATAGAACTATTAGGTTTCACGGATGGGTGGTTCTCAGTAACAACATTTGAGCCTGACCCACATATTGATAATACGGGCATCAAAGGTGAAGTTCTGGTAAGCCTTTGTTTTATGTCATTGTGACTTTCTAATGATAATTGGAGAATTGACTTTTAAAAGTCATGATGAGCTACTATAGAAGTACTTACATAGGTCAGGCTCATATCAGATTAATACATTAATTTTAAAATAGAGGATACATTTGTTTCCCAATAACAGATGTTTAATATCTTGCTCAAGCAACTGATGTCAGAGAGAATGCATTTAATTTTGAATGAATGAAAATACAAATGAAAGAAATACAAATTGTTTAGATTCCCAAAATTTTAAAACGATATCTAGGGCCTATTAAACATCAATCAACACTTGATTAATACAGATCAAACGGCTAGTACGTATTTTCAGAACACTTTTAGTTGTCAATGACTCCCAATAGTTTAAATTATGCACAAAAGTTCATACTAAGAGTTATATAATGAATTTGTGATTGATAAAGCTAGATTATCTGACAATACTACATAAATAATAAACATAAAGCTACTTCAGTTGTTTCAGCATCCGAAAGAGCAAAAGTAATTTATTTTCAATATTCGCAGGGTTGTGAAATTATTATTAATTAATTATACATACATTTTGCAAGCATTACTTTTAAAACAAAATTCTATTTCGAAATCTATATATACATAGATAATAGAAAGAAAGAAAGAAAGATAGATAGATAGATAGATAGGTAGATACATAGATACATAGATACATAGATACATAGATGCATAGATAGATATATAGACAGTCAGACAAACAGACAAACAGAATGACAGACAGAGTTGTTAAGAAAATTATTTTTTTAAAGTATCTAAAGAATCAATACATTTATATAATGCATTCTCTTGTTTATCTTCGAACATTATTAGAATTCTAAATCTCTATGCACACTTGTGCTGCTTAGAATCTGTGTAGATTCAACTGTCACTCGATTTAACACACAGGGACATTGTGTTTTTCTATTCCATTGAGTTGCTGTTGTAGTCTATTCCATATAGAGTCAATAAGATTAAGACCAGGACAACGGTGACTCCAGCGAAAGATGGAAAGTATGTGGAGGAAAGAGCCCGAGACCAATCCACGATAAAAATGATTTGTCGTTTCCACCCAAGCCCAACAGACTTGACTTTTCAATTTAGCACGAGTCCCTGATGCTTTCTAATTGGAGGCTGCAGTGTCCGGCCAGTGGGCTGGGTGCCGGTGTGGAGGGAGCCACGCCACGTATTCCTGTCACGTTCTGCAGGCACGGGGGAGGAGGGGGAGGGGCGGACGAAGTCATATCGATCTGTGGGACTGTCTACGTCAGTGACAACATCAGAGAGAGAAAGAGAGAAAGAGAGACACGATGTTGGTGTTCCAATGGATCTGGAAAGATTCTAGACTTCAGGGAAATGGAAGAGCAAAGGAGTAAAAAGAACTAGAATGAAGAATTGAGGGTGACTACATAGTTGACTAGATGTGTGACTAGATGGGTGATCGGATGGGTGACTAGATGGGTGACTAGATGGGTGACTAGATGGGTGACTGGATGGGTGACTAGATGGGTGACTAGATGGGTGACCAAATGGGTGACTAGATGGGTGACTAGATGGGTGACTGGATGGTTGACTAGATGGGTGACTAGATGGGTGACTAGATGGTTGACTAGATGGGTGACTAGATGAGTGACTAGATGGTTATGAGTGCACAATGAAAGCAATAAAACAAATATTACAGAATAACCATGTTAGGGCAGATTGTTAGTAATCCTAAAGATACTGAAGTATGATTTTAAAATACCAATACTATTGCAGTGTAAGTAGAACCTCTGCTGATATGGAGCTCCATGTCGTTTATCCAACCTGAACATTTAGGGGTATGTATTCAAATGCCACACAAACTTGAATTAAGTTAGAAAATTTCTTTAAGAAGCTCTATATATACTTGGCTTTTACTAGCGAACATGTAGAACTGTCAATTGCACTGTAGAAATATATAAAACTACAAAATAATTCACAAGGATTCAAACCATATCTATCAAGTTACTTCAAGTCTATTAATCATGTTCTTCACTTTTTCTTCTCTATCGCAAGGATATAGAGTCCACATTATTTGGTCCCCGTTGATCCTACCAAAATTTTATGAACTAATAAACAATAAATGATTGATACTAATTAAACATTCAAAATATGATCAACAGTATTAGTCTTTTCTTTCTTGCAATTGTGCTGTTGAATACAGAATTAGTTTAGGTGCATACTCGATGTGTTTCGCAAACTGTTTTTTTTTAATTAAAACTAACAATATTTAATAATAATGAGAGCAAAATGGTGAGACAACCACGTGACTTTGAGAGGTCATATCACGACGACATTTTCGCTACAAGCCTCGGGAAGAAACCAATATATTAATACCTTATTTATAGGCCTGCAACAAGAACTTCTAGAATCACAACAATTTTCCAACTTCTCCATCCAGACACACACACACACACTTCATTAGCTAATAAGATAGGCCTAGAAATGCAAGAAATATAAAATACCTAGCTCTATATTGAATTGAAAACATCAGTGCCCGATAGTATAATTTTGGAAAAATTAAAATTTCTTCTATGCTCATTGTGAAAAAATCTAAAAATGTTTTCAGAATCAAATATTACCAAGTATCGATACATTTTGTTCTGTAGACGTCTCTGCAATGTGTTTAGGAAGAAATATCTGTTTCGAATTTTAAATTTCGTTTTGAATTTGTTGACCAAACAAAATTTTGATTGGCTAAAAGTCTCTTCCTTGAAAGCAAGGAAATCAAACCCTCTACCTTTGATTGAAACTATTAAACGCCTTACATAGTTACCATATTCAACCAAAACTTCGACTGAAAATGTAAAACTAATTGAAGCCTTTACACCTAATGTAAAGAAATCAAAGCCTCTACTTTTATGTATAATAATCAAACTTTCTACTTTTTATTAAACTAATCAAAGCCTCTAAATTTAAACTTTAAAGTATTCGAAGCCTCCATATTTAGACTTTAATGTGAAGTAATCGAAACTTGTACATTTAAACTTTAATGTGAAGTAATCGAAACTTGTACATTTAAACTTTAATGTAAAGTAATCGAAACTTGTACATTTAAACTTTAATGTAAAGTAATCGAAACTTGTACATTTAAACTTTAATCTAAAGTAATCGAAACTTGTACATTTAAACTTTAATGTAAAGTAATCGAAACTTCTACATTTAAACTTTAATGTAAAGTAATCGAAACTTGTACATTTAAACTTTAATGTAAAGTAATCGAAACTTGTAAATTTAAACTTTAATGTAAAGTAATCGAAGTCTCTACATGTAAAACAAACAATTTGAAAGCATTTACTTTTTTTTTTTTAATTGTTCCAAATCCGATCAGCGCTCGAGTGACGTCGCTGTGATATTCCGATAGATGACACTCTCATGTCAGAGGCGTTGCTGAGAATAGAATTGGAGGAGGGGGATACACACAATTGAATGACAACTGGGGATAGAAACGATAAAAAAGGGAGAAAACTGCAAAGGTGACAATGGGGTGGGGAAACTTGGCGCCTTGTAGACAAAGTTCTTCAACATCGAATGTTTCAGTGGAGGGCTTCTGCAACCATGGTAACCCGTTTCAACTGGTTTGTTCTGTGCATCTCGAGGTGGGTGCATAAATCTCACCTGGTGTTTGCTCTGGGCACTTCAAACATCTCTTTCCCTATCCTCCTGTCCCCGCCTCTCTTCCCCATTCCCCAACTGCCATCTCCAGGCGCTCGCCGAGAAAAAAAAAAGTGTGTCACTCGGGGGGTCTCGGTCCACGCGAACAAACAAAGTACGGTTGATTACGCCAGCCTTGGACGTGAAGGTATTGAGATGAACTAATTATTTAAAGTAATGGCGGAGCTGGACACATTTGGACGTCATATATTCAACAAGAAATCGAGACTAAATCACGTACAAGGTTGAACTGAATCGCCTAGTGAAACGTTCGCACCATTCAAGGTACACGCTACAATGATAGGGACGTACACACCCCCCTCCCTGACATGTGCAGCACGTCTATTAGGCTATGACACATTCAACTACTGATAAACGATTGTATTTGACATTATTAGTTAGTAGTTAATTTCCCCTTTCAGACCTGCGATCTATGGGACAGATGATGTTAAGGTCATCTGTTTCTTTGGACAATAGTTAACGAGCAGGGTGTTATGTGGCCAGCACGACGACCAACCACTTTTACTTTCCCCAACTAAAGGGGATTCAAGCCTGAAAATCCCGAAATTCAAAATCCCAGTCTTCATCGAGATTCGAACCCAGGACCTCTGGTTCGAAAGCCAAGCGCATAACCACTCGCCCACCGCGCCCGCCATTAGACATTACAGAGTATTTTTTTTATTTTATTTTAACTTTTTTAAATAAGATTATCATAACATTAAAATTTGGCTTATGTCTTTTGATTTTAAATCTGGCTTCAGCAGAATTTCTCTCCCTTGACTTATAAGCTCCTTTGCATTCAGTGAGGAGCTAAATAATTATTTTTTTCATTGTATTCACTTTTCTATGGGGACAAAATGTTAAGGTATTATTTTTACATTCATTAAGTTTTAAAGTACTATGAGATACCTTGGACATGATCAGATTTTCAATAGTGCTGAAGGAGTCTGGAAAAAAAAATGTCTACTACCTTGAAGAAGCGAAATACATCTGGAACCAATTCCATACATTAAAATTTACCACTTCTTGGTGTCAAGCACAACTGCTTAGAGAGAGAGAGAGAGAAAGAGAGAGAGAGACAAATGGACAGACAGACAGAAGGTCAGACAGAGATGAAAGTTCAGTACACAAGAATACGAACATATATAAAGGTATGTAAAAAAATAAAGTAAAACACAAAGACATTGTAATGCATTGGATATGAATTACAAAATACTAGAACAATGTGGATAAGAAAGGAATAAAGAGGCTACACAATCAAGTAAGTAGCATTATGTCCTTCTTGGAGTGCATGATCCCTCCATCCTCCAGACTTATATCTTAGGACTACAGTCGCTACTCAATTTTAAAGTCTGCATGTCCAGTTTACCAACGGTCAATTTATTATATAAGAAGTAAGTTCTCGCCTAGTTTAAGTATACCAATCCAAGTTTGTGAGTTAAATTTGTACACACATTCTTAATTTGAAATTGATAGCCTCCCGCCAAATTATATGAGCTCACTCTTCAAACTATTCACTGACACCCCACGAGCGTGTGTGTGAATGTGTGAGTGTGTGTGTGTGTCTGTGTGGGTAAGAAGACTATACAAAAGGTTTTTAAAAAATGTATGAAAAGAAATCGCGTGATACTTTGGGCCAATCAAATGGTTTGCCTCTTTGACGTCTTCTGCTCGAGTGATTAATCGTCTGCCGTTAAGTGCCAGTGTCAGTTCTTTTGTGGGCCGTCTCCCACCATCGGTCCAAAAGTGAATGTGGGCAACACAGACCACCGTAGCGTAGCTGTCAGGCAAGAGGGCTGCAGAATTGGAGAAGCTAGTGCACACACATATGCGGAAATACTTTCTGAAATATATGTTCAAATGCCAATAGCTTACATTCTAAGAAACTTTTTGAAATATTTGTTCTTCTGGTAATATGAAATGATTTCCCTTTGAAATGTTACAATATTCACGAAGTGTTATCCAGATTTATAGAGTAGGTCATATATACATACAATGTCGGAAATGAACAATCTTTTAATTAACATTTTGTATTACTTTTATTGTTTTAGATTTTTAGCGGCCCCCGAAAGGGAAAAGACGCAATTAGTTTTGTGTGGCATGTCTGTCCGTCTGTCCGTCCGTACGTCCCTTTTAGATCTCAGAAACTAGAAGAGAAAATTAAAATCGGACATCACAATATTTTAGATCATTCAAAGTTCTGATGCAACAGCTACTTTTTTTCTTTACTGAAAGCGAAAAACCTAATTTATTAAATCACTTATGCAAGCTATTTTTAAAGAGAAAAAACCTATTTAGTATACACTATAAATTAGACCTAATTTAAGACGTTTAATAATGTTATAAAATACATTTCCTTTTTTTTTTTCAACATACACAAACATAATAGCAAACCCCTGATGCGTTTTATAAGGGGAGACGATCATTTACAATATTTTTAACACATTTATGCAAACGGCTGTATATTTTTGGTCAAAAATTTTTGTTTTTATATTTTTAAGTTCTGTTATATTAATTACTATATTTACACACGAACAAATGTTTACTATTTTTTAAGGAGAAAAAAATCTATTTAGTATGCACCATAAGTTAGACATAATTTAAAACATATTAATCTTATAACCTGTAATTGTAATTTTTTATTGTCATAACTCACATTGAAATCATTAAGCAGGACGATATGACATTACGATTTGAATGAGAGGATTAGTTCAGGTTCACATCTAATTTTACATTCACTTTCACCTATCCTTTGATCTGATGGACCGCTGGGGCACTCACTACACAAGATCCGCCAACCTTCCTTCTCCATTCTTATCTGTCATTTGTATTTGATATCATTTCATTCGAATGTTCTTTCTGAAAATATTGAAGCCTGTCTAGGTGGACCACTTCGGGGGCCGATTTTGAGTTTGTGTTTCCACACAAACTGTCTTTGTGAACTTGTTTATTTTCGGAGAACGAGAATTTTTCAAGATTGGTGACAAAATGTACAAGTAACTTGCTAAGTGACATCGTATGTGGATACTGTATAAGAAATGTTTACTGTTTCGTCTGTCTGGCTTTAAGACAACTTGCTCTTAAGCAAAGCATTCCCTGGCATCCTGTAGGTGAAATCCTAAGAAATTATGTGCTGATCTCCCTATCCACTGGTGGAAGCTCCGTTTTTTTTTTTTACCACGGATGGTTGTTGCACTACTATCCAATGATGGTAATTCCACTTCGACCCACTGACGGAATCTCCACTTCTGTCCAATGATGGAAGCTCCACTTCTATCCACTGATGGTAGTTCCATATCTATCCACTGATGCAAGTCCTACAAAGCAAGCACACATTTTCATCAAATCGCTGCACTAACTGCAGTAGCTTGTTTCCTACTTCCAGGCCGGACTAATTGTGGGCGGGGACAACAGAACTTTTGGAAAACATTTCTCTTGTGTCTCGGATACCTGAACCACAGTGCCCGCGACTCTCTACCTTTAAAACCAACACTAATTCTACCCTGTTCTTTTTTTTTTTTCCTTCCGTCTCAGACTATACATTCTTTACTTTCTCTCTTTCTTTACAGCTGTTTTCAACACGACCAGGCAGTCCCATTGGGCTCCAGGTGCGGGGTCTCCGGTGTAGCGCCGTGTCACCTCGCGTAAGTTGAATGCCATACACGGCAGACTGAAAGAACCCCCCAACAAACAAAAGAGAAAGTTGGGACTCTGAAAAGACTTGAAATGAGTTTTTTTTTCTTTTGGAAGCGGTGAAAAAAGCAGTGAAGGGGCGGGATATTTCTGTTCAAAATATCAGTTGAAAAAAAAAGGTGAAAGTTGTTTTTCTTTTGACTTGTTCTTCACAATCTTCAACCTTGGCGTCAATGAAAACTTTCTCGTAGTAGCCACAGTATGACAGCTTACAACTAAGGAAAAAAAAGGGGGGGGGGAGGAGATGCAGTCAGCGATGATATATATGGCTAACACTTTTATAAAAGATGACTTTTTTTTTAAATACGCGAAACCATCTAGTGCACATTCAATAGACCGTTAGATTTTTCAGTTTGCCCATACAGCGCAGTTTTCAGTCCGTGGGGAAACAAACAGGGGGAGGGGCGCAACAGAGTCTCGTGTTAATGCTGAAATGTCGAACTCTACTACACATAGCCTACGTACAAAACGTTCGGAACTTCTGAAACAGGAGAGCGGTCTAATTCTGGGGTATACGAATCAGTTCCCTTGTTCATTAGTTTTACGAGGGTGTCATGTAGCTAGCACAACGACCGCCCGCATTTGTCTCCAAAAAAAAAAGGATCGTATCGCGTCTCGTTATTATAATCATGTTTAAATGTTGACAAGCTGGCATAGAGTTGACAAGAATGCGACAGTGGCATTCCGATTGTCAGAACAAACATGTCATTTATGTCAGTCTATTGATTTTTGCCTACTGCGTTTGATGACAATCACAACCACTGTACAATTACAATAATTTTCAGATTGGTTTTAAAATTGTAGACATTGTGTATGCATATAATTCCACTTTGATAATTTGCAGAGCTATGTACATGTAATGGTAGGTGAGAATCAAAGGGTTGAGTATCTCGAGAAGTAGAATTCCACACAATTGACTGAAGCAGTACGAGATTTGGAGTGCGCTGAAAAACATGTACTTTTTAAAAATCAAATTAGCACTTTATTACATGTACTTTTTATCTACTTAGCACTTGTACTTTACATCATAGATCCTAAAATAAAAGGAAAAAAACAACAAGTACAGTTGTACAAAGTTAAAGTCTGTTTTAGTTCATTGTCATATAACATTGGTGCCATTTAATACTGCAGGCGATTGGCAGACAAAACTTTAGTTAAACTTTAGCTCCTCTGTTAGCTGGCCAAGCCATATCCAAGCTGTCACCTCAGTCCCACCGTTACACACACAAATCCTTCACTGCCCTCCTAAAAACATATAAAAATATAAACAAATCATGGAATTATGGGACTACTTCATTGTTTTTCTTTTTCAACGACATCTTCTATTTTATGAGGATTT
The DNA here is from genome assembly GCA_021533235.1 of Biomphalaria straminea. NCBI lineage: Eukaryota > Metazoa > Mollusca > Gastropoda > Planorbidae > Biomphalaria > Biomphalaria straminea. The sequence continues at coordinate 10,619 of JADKLZ010037097.1, forward strand.
ATAGGCTTGCTTTCGTATTTCGTACATCCGGTCAAAGTGAATCAAATCTACATCCTCCAAAGTTTCCTCGCTAATCTTGGTGGCCACTGCCTGCATGTGAAATGTGCTAACAAAGTTGAATACCGCATGAAAAATGGCTGCATTGTATGCACCTTTATTGAGCCACAACGCGCAAAGAAAAAACAGTGACAGTGAATTTCACTAAATCCAACAGCATTTGCGGCCCCTTGTTGAAGTCGCTTGATTGGAGCACGCACATTTCGACTTGAGCATTCTTCAACAAGGAAACTGTGGGGGCAGTAAATCTTACGGCCTGAGATCTTTTTTTTTTCTTCTCCATGGTGTCGGGGGAATGGTTTCGATGGGATTACCTCCTCCTATTCCCACCTCCCCCCTCAACACAAACACAGTGACAAAAAAAAAGTTCTCTCTATTCCAGGTATTTCAATAGAGCCCATAGTCAGCTCTCTTCCTAATGGGCTAGAGATGTTTGCATTTCTTTTCTATTCTTTTTTCTCGGTCTACATATATGGTTTTCCTCTCTCTCTCTCTATCTCTAACTCTCTCACACACACTCTCTCTCTCTCTCTTCGTACAGTTCTAATTTCACACGTGTTTTTTCGATCATTAGGGGGCTGCAACTTTGTGTGTGGGCCACCCCGCCCTTTACAATTTCCACTTCCCTCTGTAGGTGTGTGTCCATACACCACTGGGCGCTGGGGTACGTCCTCCTGAACTAGATACATTGTAACCTATCGGGACGCGGTGGTGACGGAAAAAGACACAGTTATCGTTAGGAATTAAGGTATTAAAAAGGAAAAAGTGCCCGCTTTGAATATGACAAGTTGGTGTCCTTTCTTTCATGTGTATAGCCTAGATCTCAATACGTAACTACTCTAATGAACAAATCATAAGTCACACTGGTGGTGTCTTTTCTTTCGTTTGTATAAAAAAAAATATGGACACTAATGTCTCAAACAAATCGAGTCCTCTGCTACATGTATGGATCTTCAAATTTGTAGAAGCAAGCGTACACAAGGAATAACTTAACATTATTAGCTTGAAGAAATGTTAAGCACGACAGACGTGAAGGCAACTAGAAACTACAACATTCACAGTGAAACGAAATTGAGTTGAAGTGAACAAGTAACAGTAAGGTTTTATGTTGTTTTTTAAAGAAAATTTCTCCTTTGTGAAGCTGATTACCTTTTGTAAAAGAGATGACTTTGCTGTTAATAAATGATTGCACCTCTCCCTTCTGAAAATCATTGTTACGCCTATGTATAAATGTACTCAGAGTATACAAAATTCTTGTTTGGTGATATTTATCCTAACTTAGAAACATTAAAAGAAAGAAGTCTAGACTAGAATATTGGGTCTAGTTAGAGATATAGTAATGACTAGCATTACACACCATCTACGCTCGTTAATTGGTTCCAGACTATATATTGTTATTTTTGGTAGGAACATCCCCTCTTTAACTCTTTCTCTCCTAATCCACGATACCATTGTTTATTTGACCTCTTTAAATTAAATTAATGTTTTATTTTATAAACATGACTTTGAGTTATATAACACTAGCATGCATTTCCCTTTAATTCTATACCAGATACAACATTTTCTGATAACAACAAAGGTATTGAAGCTTAATCATAACAGGGTCGTGAACCGTCGTGAAATAGTAATTAACAAAATGAAGAATTCCTTTGAAATGTGGAGAAATAATTACGTAGAGAAAGAGTTAGGCCTAACTTGAAATAAACAGCACGTGTTTATAGGATCCATCCAACCAACTTTTTTGGCCAGTGAATTCCAGCATTGTTAGTTGTTACATAGAGTTGGAACCCTTTTTTTTTTTTTGTCCATCTTACTTATAGTATTCTGATATTGACTTTTGATTTGAATTATACCTACCCGGATGTTAATACCTCCGCCTGCGGACTCACACGCACACACTTTTGGCACGTGAATTCTAGTATCACTTTTCAGTATCAGTACAGATTGTGACTTTACACGTCAGGGTTAGGTCATCTAGGACGCTTGGCTTCAGTTCATGTCATCACGTGATCACTGGCTTGTGAATCCGAGTCCACTTAAATGTACTGACTCGAAAGACTTCGTGTGAGACTATATCTCGATGTTTCTCTCCAGAAAATGTTTCAGATTCTCCAATAAACCGAAGACCAAAAGCATCATTGGGAGTACAATAATAAAGTGAATGAAAGAAATCAAAAGTTAAATGATACAAATGTGGATGATGATTGCTTTTAGATTGCAAGTGGAAAATTGTTAATTTTTTTAATTTTTTTTTTTACTTTTACTAAGAATAGAGTCAGACATTGATTCTTGTTG
>JADKLZ010037105.1:2695-14713 GCA_021533235.1 Biomphalaria straminea
CCAGCACAACGACAGTTTCGAGCAAGGTGTTATGTGGCCAGCACAACAACAGTTTCGAGCAAGGTGTTATGTGCCTGCACAATGACAGTTTCGAGCAAGGTGTTATGTGGCCAGCACAACGACAGTTTCGAGCAAGGAGTTATGTGGCCTGCACAACGACAGTTTCGGGCAAGGTGTTATGTGGCCTGCACAACGACAGTTTCGAGCAAGGTGTTATGTGGCCTGCACAACGACAGTTTCGAGCAAGGTGTTATGTGGCCTGCACAACGACAGTTTCGATAGTTCCTACAGAATAGATTTCTCTGCCCCCCCCCTCGTGAGGTAGAAATAAAACAAAAAGAGTGATATTTCTTGGTTACAACGCCCGGACCTGCAATTTAGTAAAATCCCACCGGGCCCCCACTTGAGGTGGGCCCCCAAATGAGAGTTTTGTACATTAAAAATTAAATATAACGCAAAATGCAGGAGCCCCAAAGAGGTCAAGTCCACCCCGGGCCCCAAAACGATGGAAAATTCCTAGCTGCGCCCCTGCAATGAAAATTCGGGATTTCAATTAATTCTTATACTAAAGAATATCAAGTGACCGAGCCTCACTCGGTTTAGGGATTTTTTCTGAGCTCTTTTCGGAAAAAAGATTTTAAAAAGTATTAATACAGCCATTTGACCCCTTGATGTGAAATACTGTCAAAACAAAACGCAAACGTAAACTCTAGGTCCCATCACAAGGTTCTCAGGGCTCGCAAAGGGCCTTCCTTCAAGGAACAGTAACAGGAAGAAGAAAGGGCAGAGAAAGCGAAAAGAAGACACAATAATCGAAAAGCCTGTTATTGAATGAAATTCTATCCAAGACAAAGAAAAAGGAATGGGCAAAGACGGTCAACAGATCTTACGTGGTGCCCCAACGTTCAAATGACTACGGAAAAGAGAAGGTGATTTGAGGGCCTGATACTTACGGCACAGGTTTGATAGACAAGAAAACCAGTAACTTGGTGCATATGTCTAGTAGGGAGGCGTGGTCGTTGATTGTTAAAGCTCTTGGCTTCCTAACCGGGGTACCAGCGTTAAAATCTTGGTGAAGACTGGCATTTTTAAATTTGAGTCCACCCAGCTGTAATGTGTACTTGACATTCTTTGGGGAAAAGAAAAGGCGGTTGGTCGTTGTGATGGCCACGTGACATCCTCGTTAACCGTGAGCTACAGACAGGGCGGCCTTACGAATGGCGGGGCCTACTTAAAAGATGCTTGCGGGTTCCCTCTCCAATTTTTTTTTTACAAATACTATTAATTGTTGTTATATAACATGCAAAAGAATAAACTTAAACTCAATATGCGCCAGTGGATTAATTAATTAAAGTGACGTCAATCGTATGATGCACTAAATATGTTAACCCTTTATGTCCTGAATCTTTAAAATCCTGCGACAAGAGCCATGGCTGATAGTGATATACTAACTGTAAATTGCCGGGACCCTGCCAGGGGAGGGTGGGGGCTAATGGGGCGCGATCAGTCAAATCGTCATAAGGCCGGCCCTGAATAATTAAAAGTTAAAAGTTGCGTAGCCACACGAAATAGCCTTAGTTTTTTTTTTATTTAATAATAATATATTACAAATAACTTAAGTATGTACTGCCTAATTAGAATATTTACAATTATTTTATTTTTGGCGTGCTCTTTCCGACTTGGTGGATTTTTTTTTAGCTGTTTCAAAAATGCTATAGACTACTAAGCTTAGTTTTGTATTTAATTAGTCCCAGTTATGCTTAATTGCTTAGTAATAACACACCTAATGATAGCTTTGTTTAGAGTATCATGTGGTTCACTTTACATGTGCACTAAATCATCTCACTGCATTGTAAATATTGTATTGTATTGTCATATTCATAGTTAAATCTGTGTTTAATCAGATAAGACAGATGACAGGTTAGCACTAAGCAACACTTCAGGAAACAACTGTGATCTAAACACGATTGCTCATGCATTTATGTGTCTTATCTTATATGTTTCAGAAGTTACTTCAAAAAAGAAGATGAATATGTCCCACACGTCATGCAATTATGCATATTTACCAATGACCTAAGCTCCACTAAGTCACTGGTTTTCCAGGCTAGCTCAGGCAACAAATTCCATGCTCTAATAGCACTATAGAAGAAGGAGCAAATTTGTAGCATATAGAAAAAAGGATTGTGCCTTAATCTTTGTGTTTTTCTGAGTATTTTTATTAAACTTTGTATTTGGAGATTATGGTTCAGTATGTTATGTGTAATTACTACTTTACTTTTGAGTCTTCTGTCCTGAAGGCTTTCTAAATTTAGTGATTTTACTAAAGGTGTTACTCTAGTCAAATGTAAATATTCATTTGTTATGAATCTCACTGCTCTATTTTGTGTCTGTTCCAGTTTCTTAAAATTTTCTTGAGTTGAGAGGTCCCAAACAGAGGATGCATATTCTATTATTGGCCTAACCAAGGTTAATTAACATTTTAGTTTTATGATCTTATTTGATTTATAGAAATTTCTTCTAATAAACCATAATGCTATGTGTCTAATGGTCATGTGTCATATAGTCATGTAATCATATAGTCAGTCATGTGATCATCTAGAGTGCACTGGTAATTTTCTATCACTATTAAATAAGGCCTTCATGAAACCTATATAAAGAATGAAAGTGTGAAGAGTCAAGATGATTCCAAATAGAGAATTCCAAATCCGGTCCAGTACAGTGAGTCCAGTGTGAAGTTGGTTCAAACCGTAGAATCCAGTACAAGTCAAGAACAAGACACAGAGGCCAGTAAAGTTTGGTACACCAGATAGAGCAGTAAGGTTATGCACAGTGACGCATTTATGCAGTCAGTGTCAAGTGTAGCTAATGTTACAGTTTTGGCTATGAATTGATTAGTTATTTAAGAGTTACATTATACGAATTCAGTTTATTTATATCTGGAGGTTGAGTTGTCAAGTTCTTTGAGTTAGTTTTGTTGAATTGTGAAGTGTTTGCAGAGAGCCTGATAAAATCCTTACAGTATTATATAATTAATGATGTTCCACCATTTTAGTTTTTTTAATGAGTAAGAAAACCTAAGTAGGGAAGAAGTAATTATTGATCCATTTGTGCCCAAGAATCCTGTAGTTACATATACATACAATGATTTAAAAAATTAGACACCATCATAAAGAAAACATAAATAAAATCTTACATGGTTCAGAAGTAAAGTCCATCGAACGGAAATCTCTGGAATCATCAATCATACAAAAGACCTGAAAATGAAGTCCACAAGAAATAGTCTCCATGGTGTAGACAAGTACGTTGTGGGAATGGGTCTGTTGGAGAACTTGGTCTGGGCTATCTCTGTACAAAGTCAATGTAGATCCTGGCCTTCCTCCATGTGAACAGTAGAACATGACATGGCTGCCCATGTGAACAATATAATCTTTACTAACGTTAATTATTTTTAATTTGAAGCCCATGTAATCAGAGGTACCTGGAAGGTAATAAAAAATTACAATAATAACAAAAATTGATAATATTCTTATATATATTTACTAAAAACTACTGACTCATGTATCGAAAGATCTCTTAAATTAGCAATTTGTACACACATTCTTTAACCACTTGTGAATTCACTAAGACAAGGTTTGGCCTGATTCTAAGCCTGAAAGCATAATTTACAAAGAACTACAAGCTTTCTATTAAAACCTTGTTTTTTTTTTTGAATTTCCCCAAAAGGCTTTATACCAGAGGTGAGCTATGGCCCCCTGAAGCGTTTTATGCAGCCTGTCAAAACATTTTATATGGCCTGCTGAAGCGTTTTATGCGGCCCACAGACACCTACAGAAATTGGGTGTGCTCACAGATTATACATATAAAATGCATATATAATTTTAAAAAATTAAATATCTTGATCTATATAAATTATTGAAACTTGCAATTCTTATGATGAAGAGGCTAAAGAAACTGTGTCTATACATGTAATTCTAAGAAAAATTTAAGTATACGAAGATTATTCTGTGTGGCAATATGTTGAAACATTCAGTCAAAGACCTAATCTCAGGCCAGTATTCATTCAAGGATATAAAGAGCTGTGTTGAAAGTCTTGGGTTGGCATAAAACAAGATGGCGAGTTTAACACCTGATGGAGCCTGTGCATTGACTTAGAAAATGAGAACAACTTAAGTTTGTTAATAAAATTAAAGAACAATATCCAATTATAAACTCTTTGCATGGGAACATTTGCGCAAAGCTGCAATAAATATCAAACCCAATTGACCAATTATCTCAGTAATCAAACATATTGTGATGGGTAGTTGCGGGTGCCGTATGTTTAGCTTGTTTGATGTCTAGGGGATGATTATTTTTGAATATATCACACACTGACCCATCAACAGATAAATCAAGAGCAGACACGCAACGAGACAAGCAATGGAAGAGAGATACAAATGATGATAATATAAAGAATATTTATTTACATAAATATTTACATAGAAAATAAAAAGAGGATTTGCATCTAACTCTAATCGATACTATATTTGATCATCACTCTTGCACTTAATGAGAGAATTTGTCACTTTGTCATTGCTACTTAGCTATTTGTCTTGCTTGGGTCGCAGTTGTCTGTATAATGGCTGGCAGTGACGTTCTAGCGGGTAGAGGGACGCAGATGATATAGTCCTTGTGGAGTTCCAGTCAAAAGTTCTGATATCTGTAGTGGGCATAGTAGGGCGGTTGATCTACCGTGGGCAGCATCAGGGGCAGGATAAGTCCAGTGAGTTGGGGAAGCTATGATGTCTCGCACAGAACGGGGTCTATAGGGATGTCGTACCTAATAGGCTGACAAATGGGCTGTTAAATAGGCAGGCTTGAGCCGATAGCGCCAAGTGGGTTGACGAGTAGGGCTTGTGGTAAAATAGGGCATGGAAAATCGGTCAAAAGCAAGGAATATTTCAACAAAAATAAAAAAATAATAATAAATAATAATTAATGCTGTGATAATTTTTGAGCAAATCTGTCAGCAAGCTTTTGACTTTTCACACATATCATAACTAACGGTCTTAACAACAGGCTATTCCAAGAAGTATTTGAAAATTTGGAAACAAAACATTCCAATGTTTGGTACCAAAGCAGTATTCTCTGGCTAAGCATGGGCAAGGTATTGGAAAGAATATGGGCTCTCAAGGAAGAAATTGTTATGTTGCTTGAAGGACATTGACATTTTTTAAACTAATATTTCTAACGAAGAGAGGAGGACAGATACTATATTTTTCCATGGAAGTTTTGTAATGGATTGTATGCAAGCGAAATGTATGTGCATGTTAAATTTTTTCATACAAAGCTTTCCTGTTTCGCCAGGCAAGCGAAAATAGTTTTTGTCATTTTCTTTCCTTGCTGAAATGTGAAACTATTTCTATTGCAATGTTGGAAAAGGACAAGATTAATTTTGATTTTTTTGTGGAATTTTAAATCTATTTTTAAAACATCAGTAATTTGGAGCCAATTTTCAATACACTCAGCTCACTATCAACACTCTGTCTGTTTTGTTTCAATGGATATCATTCTCTTCTTCGTATCATTTTACTTTGCACTTACGTTAATTTTCTTGGGACCCATGATGCACAAGAATAATTCTGATTAAAATTGCTAGCTACTACACTCACACTACCGAGGCAAGCCTTTGTTAAGCGCTGTGATACGTGCAAATGGTCGAGATCATGGTATACCCATATTCTGCTGTTTCTGTCCAAGTAGTGGCTGAGGAAACCCCATTTTCCAGCGCTGCCAAATATGGTTCCTATTCCAAGTGAGAATTGGAAGATCTGATATCGCAAGATCATCATGGATAGGCTTTAGCTATAAAGATCGACTTGTAATTTGTTGCTCGTAAAACAAACAGAAATTTCGTTCTTGGCGCTGGTCGTATCTCGAATTACTCATATGTTGAGCAGCTCGTATCTCGAGGTTCCACTGTATATATATACATAATATATATATATATATATACATATATATATATATATATATATATATATATATAATATATATATATATTAATTATAATTTACTAATAATGTGTGTGTGTGTGTGTTATTACCAATCAAATAAAGTTGTAAGAAAAAATTTATTGTTTTCTTCTGGACATGATTTAAAATGAAACAAATATTCACATGGTGAGAATTGGTTTCTAATTTGGTATCTGACTTCTCAACTAAGTCAGATACCCATTAAGAATAAGGTGAAATCAGGGGTCCTCAAAACATCCCAAAATTAAAAATAGCAGTCTTCACTGAGATTTGAACGCAGGACTTCTTAGTTCAGAAGCCAAGCACTTAACCACTCAGCTAACATGTCTCCTTGTGGCTTATCTATCTTATAAAATACAGAAATTGCTTTAAAAAAGAAGATGATTATCTACTTTGCGTCATACATCTAGTCATGCATGCTAACCAATGACTTAAATTCTGCCAAGTCACTGTTTTTACTGGCTGGCTCAGGCAACCCATTCCATGCTCTAATAGCACTAGGTATGAAGGAGCTTTTGTACACATTTCTACTAGCATATGAAAAAGGAATCTGCCTTTATCTTTGTGTCTTTCTGAGTATTTTATAAGGTTTTATTTTTTAACTTTTGTGTGCTTTATTAGCATTATACAATTTTTTTTAAGTAAAGATATTTATTTATATTTTTGATTAAGCTAGATTTAAAAATATAACAATTTTTAGTTCATTACACTGACAGAAATTTAAAAAGAGAAACAAGTTAACAAGATAATAAAAAAAAACATTGCAATAATAATACAATGGCATCTGGCCAATCAATACAATCAAATCATCCACACTTTTGCCCTGCATGCATCTATTTTGTATGGAGTCAGGTAAATAAATGAATTATAGATTTTATATAGCGCTACTTTGATGCGTATAGCATGCTTAGAGCTCTATGGTTCAATCTCATTAATGGACCAGTGGGGTTGTGGGGGTGGAGGTGGTATCTGGGAGAAGATTTTCCATGCTGCCTTTAGGTGTCAGTAAACACAACTATGAGTCGGGTGTCAAAACCTGGAGCCCACTTTCATAGGTAACCAAACCAAGCCAAGTTCAGGCGTACTTAGCCTCTCTACCATTTGTGGCTGTTGATAGCTAGTAGTTCATAGCTTTTGATATTTATGATAAAAATATTAAAACCTGTCTCTTTATCAGAATTGTCCCAGTGGTGAGCCCTTCGGGAGTTGTTTCTTATTTACCTGCATTGCCCAGGGGTGAGTTCTTCGGGAGTCGTATCTTATTTACCCGCATTGTCCCAGTGGTGAGTCCTTCGGGAGTCATATCTTATATTTACCCGCATTGCCCAGGGGTGGGCCCTTCGGGAGTTGTATCTTATTTGCCTGCATTTTCCCAGGAGTGGTCTCTTCAGGAATTGTATTATTTATCAGCTTCATTCCAGGAGTGGGCCCTTCAGGAATTGTATCTTACCAGCATTATCCCAGGAGTGGGCATTTAAGGAATTTTATCTTATTTACCAGCATTGTCCCAGAAGTGGGCCCTTCAGGAGTTTTATCTTATTTACGTGAAAACCCATATCCCATATCTTTGTTGTTTTTTTTTCCATAAAACAACTAAAAAGAGAAAGCATGACGTTTCAGAAATAATCTCTATTCATTATGGTGGCTGAGTGGTTAAGCACTTGGCTTTTGAACCTGGAGTCCTGGGCTCAAATATCAGTAAGACTGGGATTTTTAGCTTCGAGATTTGTGTAAGTTAGAATATATATATATTTACAAATATAATGAACACACTTATGTTTTAGGTTACTTACTTGTTACAAACACTAGATGGCCAAGAATTCGGATTATCTAAACAATATATATACATTGAGCGATTGGGATGAAACACAATTTCTGATGTCATAGATTGAAAAAACTGTTTGGGCACAATAGTAGCCACATAATCTGAAACAAAGTAGATTTTCCCCAATAAGAAACTTGAATATCATCTATTAAACAAAGTAGACAATACTTAATGAGAACTCTGTCTACCTATGAATCTTTTATGCTGTCTACATATCTACATGATGACCCAACAAAATAGCGTGGACAAAGTCACATGACAAATTAATGCAAGACCAAAAAGCATGGAATTAAAATAATAATAATAAGGCTTGTCTTCGAGTCCAAAGACTAGTGAGGAATACAGTATTTCCTGTGGCTGTGCAGCCCCAGCTGTGACCTACATATTTTGCCACATCCAAGGCAAGCATTACCATTGTCCGCAGGTGGTCGATTTAGACTTTCTTTTTGCAGTCTGCGTTTGTCCTCGGCATCAGATTTTCTTTTGGTCTCAAATGTGTATCCCACGGCCTTGGTGAGTGACCTCCAGCTGTCTCGTTCTGTCACCACATGCAGCCAGGTGCTCTCTTCTATGTCAGCCAAGGAAATTTGACAACTAAGCTGGTCTTTGAAGCGTTTCTGTGGGGCACCTCTGTTACGTCGACCACCTTTTAGCTCAATAAAAAAGACTGCCTTTGGAATACGTTCGTCTCCCATACAGGATACGTGCCCTGCCCAGTGTAACTGTCAGACCATAAGAAGTCCCTCTATACTGTCCATACGCAAGGACATCACTGTAGTGTGGTCGTGCCACTGTATGTCCATGATGGAGCGCAAGCATCTTTGATGAAAGCGCTCAAGAAGTCTTAGTTGTTTTCTGTATAGTGTTCATGTCTCAGAGCCATATAGAAGGGTTGAGAGAACCACCGCCTGGTAGACATTGATTTTTGTAGGTGACTTCTGGAACATGATTTCTGTTTTACCGAGGTATGGACATATATAGGATGTGTATAAAAGTACTGAATTTCAATAAGTTTAGGCCCTGGATAGCATTTTTGTTGATGCATTTTCAATATTAATAGATCTCAAAGTATGCTATACTTGCCATATTTGCAGAGAAAGAGAGTACTTTTAAAATGTATATCATTCCTTTTTTTTTACCAATCTTTTAAATGCATTTAGTCACCGCCATTCAACGGTTAGGTAAATGATGATGTGTGTGTTACACATGTGTGTTATAGTATAAGCAGAAATCTTGATCATCTGTAACATCTATCTTTGATCAAACTAGGGCATCTCTTGCCACAAAATTGATGTGTGTGTGTGTGTGTGGTGTGGCAATGGTAACTCTGACAGGTATGGATGTCTCTTTGCATGTTTTTGACAACTTAGAAATTATTCATTTTAGCTTGTTATTCTTCTCGCATAATGTTTGCATATTTATATTTTTAAATATCTTAAAAGTTTTATCTAAAATGACTGAAAAATAATTGTAGCATTATAATTTTAAAAATAGCTACTTTATTCATATTTTACTTTATCTAAAGTATTCCTAGCTATTGTGTCCGCTCTGTTTTGTTGAGGAATTCTGGGAGTGGGGGGGTGACAAAAAAATTACTGTCAACATTAGGGAGTCAACCATAATCAAAAGATCCAAAAAAGAAAGTCAAAATGGATAGGGAAAACCTTTAAAAAAAAACAACTCCAAATGTTGCAAGTCAAAAACTTGATTGAAACTCAGGGAAGGAGATGCTGAGGAAAGGAGATGAAAAAAGCTGCTATGATCAGAGGTTGGGGAAGAGGTGTGGTTATTTCTCTCTCTACCCCTGGCATGCAATATTTAAATAAGTAAATGTATATTTCACAGTTTCTTATTATAAACAAATAGAAGTTATTATGTGCCCCTTTTTTTTTGCTATTTTATAATTATTAGTTTGTCAAAGATTTAGGGAAGGTACTAGCCTATATTTTTTACAAACCTTTTCTTTCCAAGTTTTCACACTGATCTTGCTCACAACGTGATACCACTCTGCTAGAATCGTTAACATCATAGTCATTGACATTCCAAATAATTGTATCTTTCCTAGAGCACTGCAGTCTAACTTCTGCCCCTTTTTCCACACTAAAGTCCAAATGTCTATATATATATGGGCGATAATATGAAGATCTTACCATACCATTCATATATTCTCTATTTGACTTGAGGGGTATTCTACTATACAAATCTGCCAAAACAGATTGGCCTGAAATTTCAAGATAGTAATAATATTAATAATAATATATAACATCATCTACAAGCATAATGTCTCAAGGTAATATGGGAAAATAAATATTGAAAAAACAGACTAATCTAGCAACTTTTAATAAAGATTAAAAAAAAAACAAGTCTGCAAGCATTCATTAAACCAAATGGCCAAATTTTTGGGGTCTCTAAAATTTCCATGACATGTACCATAAGGACCACATCACACCAAAATTTTTTTGGAGCTAATGGAACTGATTCGCTTCTGAGGCTTCATTGAGCAGTGAAAGTATGAGTTTCGAGAACCACGTTTTTTTTTTAAAATTAATGTGGCCAGTGTACCATAGTTTCAGCTTCTACAATTTTGTTTAAAAATGTAGAAGCTTTTATACATTTAATAATTTTAAAAAATATATAATTTTTTTAATGCACTGTAAGCAAAAAAACTATGATTTCTAAGTTTTTACAAAACTTGCATCAGCTCACTCTGTCTGTCTGTGAACGATTATTCATCGACATAGACAAGACTTGGATCAATTAAAGAAAAATTGATCAATTAATCATTTAATTAGTGGTAATTAATTATTTTGTTTGATACCAACAAGAGAAATTAATCCTTCAGTATTCACAGTTATGGCCCAATGTGTAGGGTTTCATCTCCTTAAATAATTGAACACAATGTTTCTTCCACACCTTTTCTTGGATCAAGCTCAAACTTTATCATTGAAAAAATTCATATCATATTCCTAATCAATTATCTTTGTCTGATGTCAAAAAAGGGAAATAACTTCTACATTACTGAGATATACTAGTAAGTGTTGAATTATTTCCCTCAGGCTTTTATTATTAAAAAAAAAAAAGAATTTTAAAAATATTTGCTTGTTTTTATACAATGACATAAAATGACTATGTATGTGTTATATATTTTAAAATCAAAACCATAAGCAAGACATATAAAGTCCTGTGATGCATTTCAAAATGAGATGAGTGGAAGAGTGGGAAAAAAATGCTTGTCTGAATCTTGCCTCAAGCAGATTTGTAATTGCTGAAAATGGAAACCTTCTCTCAGATATGCCACATGTCAACAAAATAGTTCTTACAATACAGCATTGAGCATGTCACTAAGCTATATAAAAGGAAATTTTTAAACAATAATACTTATACATTGTTAACCCTTAAAGTGCTGAGCTGTTTCACAGTAAGTGCAAACAATATGGAATTACAATTATGATATTTAGAGGCTAAACTACCACACGCGTTTAAAGGGTTAATGGTAAATGATAGAACAAGGTGATAAAAACAAAAATTTAAATGTTAATTCTGCATGAGCCTCCATCTGCTACTGCCAAACTAGTTTTTTTTTTTTTATTCAGCCTACTGTTACTTTTATCTTATCTAATTATATATAAATTACAAACATTCCTCATCACCTATGGAGGAGGCTTGAGGTTCAACATCTGATTTGGGCAGAGTTGTGTTTACTGAGCGTCTAAGGGAAATGTAGAAAACCTTCTCCCCAATAACCCCCACAACTGAGATTGGACCATAACACTCCGAGCATGCTATAAGCATGAAAGCAGCGCTATATAAAAACTATAATACTATTATTATTATCAACAGAAGATAATTGCATCCATCATGTATCCATGTGTTAATCTAAAAATTAGAGGCTGAAACTCTTTGTTTGTTTTTTCCTGGCTGGTTCAGGCAATCGATTCCATGCTCTAAAGGCACTAAGGAGAAACCATCTATACCATCAATTATTTTGAATCATTAATGTAATAAATTTCTAATAAAACTTGACTGACAATAATAATTTTGCCTGATAGGAAATATTTTTATAAATTGTTTTTGTTTAGCGCAGCTTTCATATCTATAGTAGTTTTTGTTTAGCACAGCTTTCATATCTATAGTAGTTTTTGTTTAGCACAGCTTTCATATCTATAGTAGTTTTTGTTTAGC
>JADKLZ010037125.1:0-15364 GCA_021533235.1 Biomphalaria straminea
AAATAAAACACTAGAAACTTTTATTCAAATACAACTTAAGTACAGCTTATGTACAAGATGCATATAAAAAATGAAAATATAATACTAAGGCTCTTTCTTCAATACTATTATAGAACACACTAGAGACAGAACCTCTCGCTTAGAAAGCTAGCTTCAGACTGGCCTGTGGCGCGTCCTATGTCAGCTGACCTAACTCTTTTTAAAAAAGAATATTTATTTTCAAATCAACCAATAGACTTGCGACATCATTGTGACGTCATTGAGTTAAACTTGCGGCTCTATTAAGGGACTAGACCTTTTGGGTAATTCTTGAGGCTCAGTTAGGGTTTTCTAATACTAATTTACACACAAGCTTTTAAATATAAATGAATCTACAATAGCATCTGTGACAGTGCGCATAGGTGCATGCGTAGCCTATAAAGGCAAAATATTAGGAATAATAAAGTTTTGTACTTTTCAAAACTAAAGATCATAGTTATATATAGACTGAAATTTACGTCCTAGAATTTATAGCTCAATTGCCGCCATCTTTTTTTCATCTTTTTCTAACGTAGATGTAGTACATAAAACGTATTTGACTCTTCCCAAATGAAAATAACATCCTACGACCAGTCTATATTTATTTATGTCTATGGTCAACATCCTTCTCTGTCTATTATGCGCACCTTCCGCACTATCTTGAATGGCGGTGTGCATAATAAGGTTATAACAATACACTACGGTCTCTGCCTTGATATAAGGAACATTTATTCCAAGTTTTAACACGATTTTTTTCAAACGGTTTTGATTTCTATCCATACGTATATACATACATTCTTTGGCATTTTACTTCTTGCGTGACTAAAAGAGGCCAAATCTTGAGACACAGCTGCGGTAGCAGGTTGGGCATAAGTAATCACCTGGAGCCGTTGCATTTTCACCCTTCTTTCTGTGCTCTTTCTCCATGTGGATCTATCCAGTGCTACTTTTTACTATCCGATAGAGTCGATTTTGAAGAGCTTCATGTCGCGTTCGCATACATCCGTATAACGTAAAAGTGGGCTACCAGCGGCTCTCGCTATACAGAATGTCCTGTGGGAGTCGACCTACTGGCATTCTACGAACGTGGCCAAGGCATCTGCTGCTGATAACAGAGCGGATGTCCTGGCACCATGCTCTTTGTAGCACTTCCTCATTGGTTATCTTATGTTGCCACCTTATTTTAAAGATCCGCCTTAAGCATCGGAGTAGGAAGACATTCATTTTTTTTTCCTGCCATGAGTAGGCTGACCAAGTTTCACTTCCGTATAGCAAAGCCCGGTAGACTTAGCTTAGGAGTAACTTTCCATGGCTGGCATAGAAGAGACCACCTGGCTTCATGCGGTGTCGGAACAAGACAGCTGGAGGTCACTCACGAGGCCAAAAGAAAATCTGCTGCCCATGACAAACGCAGACGGCGAAAAGAAAATTTTAAATCGACCACCGGCGGACATTGGTTATGATTGCTATGGAAGTGGCAAAATATGTAGGTCACAGCTGGGCTTCGCAGCCACGGGAAAAACCGTATTCCTCACTAATCTTCAGACTCGAAGACAAGCCTTATTATTAGTATTATTGCTAATAATCAACAAAACAAAGCGAATTCATAAATACTATAAATAGCACAAAATTTTTGATAATCCGGTGTAGAGAATTCAGAAATATCACATAGAATTGACATTTAGGAAAATAATTGATTTTAGGGTGGAGAATTATCTAGTTTAATTTTCATTTGCTTGCAGTATTCGAGGGACCTTTTAATGGTTAAGCGGTATGTCTTTGCTATTAAATAATATTGCCATTACTATTATTATACTTGCTAGGTTTAATTGTTTATGATTTAATACCTGTGAATCATTTATCAATTGCTTATGATTAAATACTTGTAAATCTTAAATAAAATATTTATAATAAAATAAAAAAAAAGAAAAAAAAAAGCCCACAAAGAGGCGACATGGCCCATATAAGAGGCATATAAAGCCCAAAAAGAGGCAAAGAAAGGAGACCCAAAGGCCCAAGGATTCCTGTGATGATAAGCCAGATTTGAATGGCGAACATGTCTGAGGTTTCCTATTAAAAAAAAATAATAAAAATCCAAAATTCTAATACTTCGTTTAAAAAAAATGCAAATCGCAGAAAAAAAGATTATCATAGTAAAAAATATTGTTCTTAAAATGTCTAATATTTAAAAATAGTTACTTAATTTGTTTAGTTTTAAAACATAAGTACTAAAAATTAAGTTAGTTTTCATCTTATAAAAATAGCAATTAATGTTTAAGAATGTAAAATTTAAATAATTTAAATTACAACTTTATTACGGATGGGGGCGTAGCATAGACACAAGAGAGTTTCTATAATTCACCCAATACCCATTCCCCGCTAAGAGCAGCACATCGCGTTAAAATTGTTAAACTTAGCACTGCAAAACATTTACAAATTGCAGCATCGATTGCCTGATATACATAGTAGATATAGGACAAAAAATATGGAAACATAACAATCATACATGCACTCAAACCACTTATAGATCTTGATCAATCACTAGAAAAAAAAAAGAATAGTAAAAAACATTGCAACAAGTATACCTTTACACAGGTATCTATATTATATTTCTCAAAAGAATTAGGTCAGACCGGCAACAAAAACACAATGCAACAACAACAAGTAAATAGGGAAGATCCCGTGGCGCACGCACCACGGTGTGCATGGACCCAATCCGCACCGCACTATTTCATTCACAAAATAGCAAAGACATAAAGAAATCAATAGACCGGGAAAAGGAAGTAACTTCGTGAAAACACATGTATATATATATCTACTACTAAATTACAAAAGATTTCAATAATTTCTGGAGATTTCCAGGACTTTTTCGTAGGTCTATATTTAATAACATTTCAGGAGATATCGCAGGGGCTCCTGGTAAATCAAGAGGCAGCGGGAAATCTATTATATGTTATAAAATGGTTTAATTTAATAATTTATACATCTAAAATCTGTTCCTAGATCTAGATCTAGATCTAAAACTCGAGTTCAACTCTAAGAAGATTATAGAACTTCTCTTCGCAAGTATAGTTTTATGCTTTAGCACATGAACATACTAATTATAGTCCATTTAATCAAATTAACATTCAAATTTGTTTTTCTTAAGCATTGTTGCATGAGTGCAGCTATATTCTTAATATCGCGTAAATTAAGGTCAATTAGCCATTTTTTAAATCTACATTCATAGTATTTTTCATTCATGAATTCACGCATTTTTACTTATAACAAGCAAATGGGAAGATCCCATGGCGCAACATGGTGTGAATCGAATGGGAAATAAATAGTCTATCCAAATCCGCACGATTTTCATTCACAAAATAGCATAGCATTTTTTTTTTACTTTAAAAAGATTTTAATAATGTCCGGAAATTTCCAGGACTTTTTCGACCGGCGGCATAGCATTTAATAACATTTCAGGAGATTTCCAGGGGGCTCCTGGTCAATCAAGAGGCCGCGGGAAATCTGTTGTTTTATAAAATGGTTCAATTTAATAATTTATACACCTAAAAATTAGCACGGGTCCAAAGAAAGTTCGGGACCCACTGTGGTCGCATATGTTGCAGTGCCTAAGGCCTGCCCTGGAAAATAGCGGCGTATGCTATGCCGCCGGTCGACTAGTATATTTTTATTTGTTAAACATTGCTTTTTTTTTTATTGCCTTTTAAACATGTTATTAAATTGTTTAATCTTTAAAAATAGTTATTTCTTTTGTTTAGTTTTAAAACATAAGTACTTAATTTTAAGTTAGTTTTCATTTAGTAAAAAAATAGCTATTAATGTTCAAGATTGTAAAATTTATAGAATTTAAATTACAACATTCTTACGGATGAGGGTAGCATAGATACAAGAAAGTTTCTATAATTTACCCAATACCCATTACCCACTAAAACACATCGCGTTAAAATTGTTAAACTTAGCACTGCAAAACATTTACAAATTGCAGCCTCGACTGCCTGATATACATAATAGATATAGGACAAAAAATATGCAAACATAACAATCATACATGCACTCAAATCACTTATAGATCTAGATCAATCACTAGAAAAAAAAGAAACATTGCAAGAAGTATACCTTTACATAGGTATATATTTTTATTAATTAAAAATTGCTATTCTTTAATTGTCTTTTAAATATTCTCTTAAATTGTCTAATCTTTAAAAATAGTTATTTAATTTGTTTAGTTTTAAAACATAAGTACTTAATTTTAAGTTAGTTTTCATTTTGTAACAATAGCAATTAATGTTTAAGAATGTAAAATTTAAATAATTTAAATTACAACTTTATTACGGATGGGGGTAGCATAGACACAAGAGAGTTTCTATAATTCACCCAATGAGGATGAAATAAAGTACCCTATATACCAAGTTACTTCCTGAGAGTAACACGGCACTAGTCAGGGCTATGGAAGTTACTCCTTGAAATTGAGAGTAATCCCTCACGGAAAGAGTTAGGCCTAATAATCTGTGTGGAATACATACAACAGGGTCACTGACTTATATAACAACGTGAAAAGCAAGATTACATGGCAGTGACGTAAAATCAATTTATTAAAAAACAATTTCGGACACCTATTTTTAGGGGACCCCTCAAGTGGATGCCCAGGGAATTTTCCACGCTAGCTACGCCACTGCCTGCTGTTTGAAATAACAAGGTGCAAATCCTACAAAATATGATTAAGTAACATCCTTCGCCCTTTTCTGAATTAGCTTTCCTTTATGTTATCAAAGTATTACAAATGACTCACCCGTGGGAGACTCGGAGTTGTCGACTGATGACGCAGGGGCGAACACCCTGGGAGGCCAGCTCTACAATTTTTAACCGAATATGATTCGGCAGTGGTCTCCCATTGATGAATACACCACCCAGTTGATTCACGCGACCTTGACCTATGAAACACAAAAGACAAAAAAAGTATGTTTCATTCAGTCAGATCCACTATTAAGTCAAGTTACTGGCTTCGATACATGGCTGCCTAAAACCCATGAGAAGAAATGTCTTACAAAATATAAAACAAATATAAAACAAGGGCATTAAACAAGAAAAATATTGTACCAAAAAAAAGACAATTATTCCTTTATATGGCTGCCTGGTCGAGCGGTTTGCACGCTGGACTGTCGTATTGATTTACCGATGGTCCCGGGTTCAAACCCTGCCCGCTCCCATCCCCCGTCGTCCTGCGGGAGGTTTGGACTAGGAAATAACTATCTTCAACTCTGAAGGAATTTCCGAAACATGTAAAACATTTTACAAACATTCTATATAACCTCTAAAGCGATTGTTTTTGCTTATTCACTCTATCATTTATGGCACTAGATTAAAAATCTTTGTAACATTTTGACCCTCCCCCCTTTTCCGTAAGAGAAAGAATCCTGGCTAAGGCGATTCAGATATCCTATAGCTTGAAAACACAGGCGAGGACATAGAGGATATAGGCCTAACTAGATCTGCACCTGCATAGTCTCTATTAGAAGTGTTTGTGGAGGCAGGGGTTCAAACCTTACGCTTTTGATCAATACATAAAATCAAAAACCTTTTCTTAAAAAGTTCCTACATCCTCTTTTCTTATATGGATAGATAGATTTCGCCTTACGGTTTATGAGAAAAAGGAATCTTTAATTCCTTTCTCAGCGATCTACATCAACTGTTTATTTCAAGGAAAATAGAGCCGTTTTTTTTAGATCAGTGTTCACCCACCCAGAATTTGAAGTTTCCACGAAGTTGCGAACTGAATAGAGGTATTGTAGAAAGTAGATACCCGTAGATACAGCTCGATGAATGAGGAACAAATAATCTTTTTTTTGAGAGTTAAAGAGTTGAGAATGCGAGACGAATTGAGCTTTGTTTGATATATTGTTGTCACTTCGTTCCCACACGTTGGCGCGCATCATAGCACCGTTCAACACGAGTAGTAGAAGACGTGTTGATACTAGGACGAAGGACCGTTGTAGATCCATGAGAATCTGAACTGTCTGGGGCTAATTGACGTCCTGCGTAATACCAGTGAACTGATTGGAAGACCTGGATAGACATTTGGTGTTAAGTAGAACTTGTAGATCTAGAACCTCGAACATTACTCCCTGTGACTTGAGCGATGAAGTCCATATCTAACTGTAAATAAATACATCTTCAAAAATTAATTTTGGAACCTAAGCCAGTTGCCATAATAATCCAGAGTTATATTTGGAACCTAAGCCAGTTGCCATAATAAGCCAGAGTTATATTTGGAACCTAAGCCAGTTGCCATAATAATCCAGAGTTATATTTGGAACCTAAGCCAGTTGCCATAATAAGCCAGAGTTATATAATTTTCTCTTTCTGTACATGCACACACATTCTCTCTTTTAGCAATTGTACGCACAAACAACTCATTACGTACGCAAAAACACACGATTTTAATCTCCTTTATTTAAATGTAAAAATCATTTAAACCATAGACCCATTGCCAACTTGTAATATTGAGTTTTTGCTAATTTATCACTTCATTTCTAACTGTAGTGTGTCGATGAGTAAAAAAGTAAATTAAAGCTACTTTTCAAGTTAGAGAGATCTTTTTTTTATTGATAAAATTTAAATTTAAACCAATTTAAAGTAAAATAATATTGTTATAACTCTGCCATGTACGCCGCCACCCAGGCTAATACAAAAAGTGCGCACTTCTAGAAACCAGATTAGGAAGGATGTTTACGTTAGTGTGAAGAACAATTTCCGTCCAAGTCAGAGCCAAAGTGAAAAGATAGATGTTGTTATAATGTATTTGTGATGTCCTGTGAATAAACATCCTTGTCTCATGAGTTGTCTCCATTAATTTATTTACAGTATGTATTTCTGGAATAACCAAACATACCGGAAATATTTGTAGTTCTTAGATCTTTCACGTGTGACTCAAATATTGGGTTCAGGAAATTCTCTTTTCACAAACAGGAGAAAGTGCAAAGGCGAGAAACTTGGGCCAAAATCAGTAAGCATTGGCAAGAGAGACTCTTTAGCCTTGGCTTGCAACCCACCTAGCATAATTAAAACTGAATTCGAACTTCTGCTGCCTTACTGCTATACCCAAACATGAGAAACGCTTCGAGGGTCAACCCTGGGGAAAAATAAAAAGCCGGCGACCCTAAGGGTCGTTCAAAGAAAGTCTGGCTGGGCAACGCGAAATGGACTAGCCTCACTCGGGATATTTCTGCTGACCACTGATGGCCGAGAAGAGTGGAAAGATTTTGATGCGCTGTCACAGTACCCCTACACCGCAAGCCAAGGGACGGATGAGGATGAGAGTGATGAGAATGAAGATAATAAGGATGATTATGATGATGAGGATGATTATAATTATGATGATGACGACGATTATGATGATGATGATGATGATGACGATTATTACGATGATGATTATTAAGATGACGATGATTATTATGATGAAGAAGATTAATTTGATGAAAATTATGATCATAATTATGATGAGGATGATATATATGTAAGGGACTTCAAGATTAATTTGATGATAATTATGATCATAATTATGATGAGGATGATATATATGTAAGGGACTCATTGTACGCTGCTTTCTTAACTCTTAATTATTTTTCCACGCTTTGAAAGAATTCTTCATTTTGCTCATTTCTATTTCACTATCCTGTTATGATTGGGCTTCACTAGCTTTGTTGTTTGTTATCAGAAAATATTGTATTTGGTATAGAATTAAAGGGAAATGCATGCTTTTTTTTTATATATTTCAAAGGCAAGTTAAAAAAATTAACATTAACTTAATTGGATGAGTTCAAAATCAACGATGGTATCGTCGATTAGGAGAGAAAGAGTTAATTATCTTTCATGTAGCCACTGTGCATTGGTCATAAAGCTCTTTCATCGTGAGTACTTTGTCCGGGAAAGCAAAATAATAGAACAAAAAGACGAAATGAATGAATATAAACTTTCGAACAAAACTTTTTTTTTAAATGGTCCATATTGAAAACTTGTAAAAAATGTGAACCACATCAGACAGTAATAATAATATGATCGAAAGATAATGAATTCAAATAAAAGTACGGAAAAATTCTTAATAATTGTATTTATTTTCCATCTATTACCTGTTACCTATCCCTTAGTCTGGTGGATCGTTGGGGCACCAATCAAGACTTGAAGACCATCTTTCTCCATTGCTCTCTATCCTTTGCCCTGTTTAAAATCTCATTCAATGGTAGGCCTGTCCATTCTTTGATGTTGTCTTCCCACCGCTTTCTCTGTCTGCCTCTTCTTCTTTTTCCCGGTACTGTTCCCTGGAGGAGGGTCTTTGCGAGTCCCGAAGATCTTGTTACATGGCCATACATTTTAAGCTTTCGTTTCTTCACAGTAGTTAGCAGGTCATCATGGGGTCCGATCGCTGCAGTAACCTTGTCTCTAATCTCTTGATTTGTGATGCGGTCTTTAAATGTGATGCCTAGGATCCTTCTATAGCTTCTCAATTCCATTGCTAGGATCCTCCTCTCTAGTTCTGCAGTCAGCGTCCAAGACTCACAAGCATATAGAAATGTGGCCATGACCAGGGAGCGCATCAGTCTGATTTTGGTGCCGAGGGCTAAGCCTTTGTCTTTCCATATTAACTTTAGTTTAGAAAGGATTGCTGTGGACTGTGCTATTCGGACCATTAGTTCGGGCTTTGTTCCCTCATCCGAGCCAATAGCTCCGAGGTATTTAAAGCTGCTAATGTTAGTTAGCTTTTCACCTCCAATACTGATGGCCTTTGTAAAGCCCAATGCTTACAGTACCTTCAAATCCTTCTAGAGCATCTTCCATTATTCTCTCAAGGAAGATATTAAAGAGATTTGGTGAAGGGAGGTAGCCTTGTCTTACTCCAACTGTGGTTTTGAACCATTCCACAATATTGTTATTGAAGTACACCGCACTGGTGGCATCCTTGTATAGGTTCGAGGTCATATTTTGGGTGACTTTTTTTTGCGATTTTTTTGTGGCATCCTAGTGTGTTAGCCAGTACGAGATTGTTGTATTTCGCAAATTGTAATAAACGCTGACCTCGTTCGTTAGTTGTGTGGTTACTGAATCTTCCACATGTGCCTTTCAATGTTTGGTAGGAGCCGCTTCCTACTTTGGCATTCCAGTCTCCTTGTACAAAAAGGATGTCCTTTTTCGGGACCTTATTGACCATTTCCTGTAATTGCTCATAAAACTCTTCTACTGCCTCATCGTCGTATGTTGATGTAGGAGAGTATACTTGAATGATGGTGATATTGAAGGGTGATGCCTTTAAACGTATGGAGATAAGTCGACTGGATATAGGGTAACAGCTCACAACGCAGTCGCTGTAATTCCTGTGTACAAGAAATCCTACTCCTTGTTCATGAACATCTTGTAGTCCACTGTAGTACAATTTGTGGCCCTCTTTCTGTTGATGTTTCACTTATGTTTTTCCGAGAGTCCTATGATGTTGAAATGGAGTCGGTTAAGTTCTTGTGTGAGCTCTTCAACTTTTCCATCGTCTCTAAGTGATCTCACATTCCATGTTCCTATCGTGATTTTATTTCTGGTGTTTATTTTGTTTTTGTGTGGACCAGTAGTATACTTCTCACCTCCGCCCTGGTCTTTGACGGTAGGCGCGGCCCTTGGTAACCCGGGCGACGGCCGAGCCGGTACGGATATATTTTTGGTCATTGTCCATCTATAAAAACCTTAAATTGTCAGCAGCTTACTATATCTTTATATAAGACATACGGTTTAGATTATTGCAATAATAGTTAGGCCTATTTGAGCGGAAAAAAACAAAACTTTGTCGCTAACAAATAATTACTGTGGTGAGTGTCTGAGATGCCCAAGGATCCCGAAATTAATTATCCCATTCTTTACCAGGATTCGAACCCGGGACCACCGTTTTGGACGCTAAGTACCTTACCGCTTAGCCACCACGCCTCTGTCGTTCCATTGACGACTGTTTAATTCTTTCTCTCCTTAATTATTCTCATCATTTCAATAGTATTATTTCTTTTGCTCATTTGTCTTTCAATATAGTGTTATCATTAAACTTGAATAACTATTTGTTTGTAATCAGAAAATGTTATATTTGGTATTAAACTACAGAAAAACGCATGCATGTACACAACACAAATAAAAAATAATTAAAAATTTAAATAATTTAGTTTCAATGTGGGTTTGGATAGTCAAGTCAATGTTGGAATCGCCAATTATGAGAGTAAAAAGTTAATCTAAAGATGGTGTAGAAATATCTTCCGTATACATTTAAAAAGTTTATTTGAGGAATCTAGTTGTAAGTTTTAAGTTGTAAGTTATTCTGAGTGGTATAGTCCATGTGGCTACCTATCAAGAGAATTATATATGAGTCCCGACTCTATGATGAGTTTGAGTTTGTGTTTATCCTATTTTTGATTTAAAAACAGTTATGCGATTGTCTCATAAGGGCGAATAAACGGAAATATATATAAAAATAATGGTTAAACAACTGTCATCGGTGGTTATCATTATCCATCTAGTTTCTATACTTATCTATTGTAGGCTATGTTTAGTGTACAAACAATGTGTAGGGACAACTCTTGGTACTATATGACTGGAGTTACCTTTCATTAACGCTTCTTGCTCCATCATAGTAAAGTCCATCAACAAGCGAGGCTCGACCTCATTTACTCTGGGATAATTCCTTGCTTCCTAACTGTTTATTTCAACACTTCATCAATAAAATGCTTATAAAACATGCAGTATAATCACAGCCAGTATATAATATCCCGTTAGTTAGAATGTAAGTTAGAATTTAGATTTACGGACACTTTCAATTCGATATCCTCATGGATTAACCTCGAGCACCACCGTCAAAACAATGCCATTTTCTTAAAAGTTGAACATCTTATATCAACAGCCCCACCTCAATAGTCCCCGCCCCCAGTTAAATATTAATGTACTTCAAAAATTGTGCAGTGTGTCTGGGTCCAAAGAGAACAAGGGGAGGATAACTGGTCTGCTACAGTCAATCAAGAGTTACTTTACTATTGTACAGCTTTTGATAGGTCACGTCCCGTAGCAGAGTCCATGCCGGGTTAGAAGGCTGGTTGATAAATTAATTAATGAAACTGATTGGCCAATTGAGAGCTGTCTCCTGTTGCGCGAAGAGGCTCGAAGTCACACGACTTTAATTGAACACTTAAAAGATTCTTCAATGTTTATAGATCTTGATCTCTACATGATCTATTAAGTCTTCATTTATAAATTTATATGTTTGTGTTCATTTAAATAAAGCTGGGATTTAGGTCTTCAAGGGAGATAATTAGTTTGAATGTATTTACTGGCGAGAAATCCAAGCAAGTTTTATACTGCAGCAATTTACTCAATATGAGCCATAGACATAAATAAATATAGACTGGAAAAAGGAAGTAACTTCTTGTCACTTGAAAACATGTATATCTATTGTATTCGGATTTCCGAATTATGAAAAATGTAAAAAATTGCATAATCTCTAGTCTTAGAGATTAGAGAAAATGTATAGACATAAAATAAAATTACACACTATAAAACAACACTATCTATGTTAATTCGTATATATATATATATATATATATATATGTATATATATATGATATGAGCATGAGCAGCGTGATACCCTTGGCTAGCAGGCCTTAGTTTAGATATTACAAACGTAGCATACTGGATTGGATTAAGATCTATGTTAAACACGGAGAGTGTTCCCTTCGCATTTTTAGCGGCTCCCGAAAGGTGAAAAGACGCTATTAGTTTTGTGTGGAATGTCTGTCCGTCCGTCCGTCCCATTTAGATATTGTAAACTAGAAAAGATAGTGAAAATCCGACATCACAATATTTTAGACCTTTTAAAGTTCTGATGCAACGGCTAATTTTTTCTTTTCTGGAATAGAAAAATCTAATTTTTTAAATCACTTATGCAAAAAAAAAAAAAAAAAAATTTCATAAAAATACAACACTTTTACAACTATTCACTATTAATAGTAACAAACACGGGATGCTCTTTATTAGGGGAGGTCACAATCTTCCATATTTTTAACTCATTTATGCAAATGGTTTTAGATTTTTTTGTCTAATTTTTTTTTTTTTACATTTGCATTGCTACGTTATGTAGGCTCTGTCCTACTATAAACTATATTTACACGGAGGACAATACGAGGAAACCGCAAACACGGATGTCCTCGTATAACTTGGCGCCACCTGGAGGACCTCAGAGCAGTGGACACCAGGTGGGAATAGAATTCAGACATTGCCAGTGACAGATCTTTATGGAGACAGTTCGACGCCCAATGCGCCCAACGGTGAGGGAGGATCTAAGTAAGTATTCTAATGCAAACAACCAAATAGAAGGTTCGCATCTTGAATTTTAAAAACGTCTTATTTAGTAACTATTGTACTATCTACAATGGTCAAAGTCAATGACATTCTTTGTATGATGGTTTGTTATTTGAAATCTTTTTTTTTTATTGACTTATTGAATCTTGAGCCTGCCAACTGCAAGCGATTATTTTAAAAAATGCAACAGTAATTTGAAAAACAAATTTTCGCTTACAAAAGACCTAAAATAGACAAGGTGACATGCGATTCTAAATAGCGCTTTTTTGTTTTCGATACCTTAACGTAAAAGACGGCTGAACAAACAAACGGACAGAAAGAAAAGTACAGCAGCTTTTTTTCTTAAACGGAAGTCATTAGAAATAGGAAACTAGTAATTAGACGAAATAAATCTAAGCCAACGCTTTATCATCATTTCTTGTCGGTGGATTCAAGATTTAATAAATCAATTAAAAATATAAATTTCCGTTGAGGATTGATTTAACGAAATAATTTCTTAATTAACCGCTGGCCTTAAAGCAGAAACGATTGCATACTTGTACACATGGGTGCACGCAGGGGACACCAGTCCATGTAAGTTTACTTCTATCACTAGTGGTTTTCTCCCCTACATAGGCCCTATTTTTTTTTAGTTACTCGCTTCTAGTTTTCAGCTTAAAGAATAAATTGAATATTCAAGCAAGGAATCCCGATTGGTCACGGTTGGCATCTCCCACCGACCGTGCCTAGAACGCTATGCTAATGGCTTTGAGATAGGGGAACGGCCAATTTACATGCTAATTTCAAGCTTAAAGTCACGCGCAATTAACAGCAGACGCCATGGGGGCAGACTGTGTAGGGAGGGGGTGGCGGCTATAGACTGGCTTCAGAAGAATTAAGTTATCAAAATATATATTTTTTTTCCTAAGATGGCCAGATTTAATGAAAACGAAATATTTCTTAACATATCTGATTAAGCTGCCTTAGCTTTCCTCTATGTTTCTGTAGCTTATACATGTAGCCTATATACTTAGTATATAAACAAAGCGGTATTTTTGAAATTCTTGATAATCTTACACTACTAAACGATTCGTTTCATTCTAAAATACCTTATAAACGTTTCATCACATTGAACAATGATGATTATCTTTTTAATAATACAAATACAAAAGGACATGCTAAATTTGAAACCTAACGATCTATAGGGCAAATGAGATAATGGTTATCTGTTTTTGTGGCTCGTGGTTAACGAGGGTGTGAAGTGGCCAGCACAATGAACAACCACCTTTATTTTTCCTCCAATAACGTCAGGGCCTATAAATGTAAAATTTATTTCCCTTATTCAATATAAAAATGAATCTTAATTTCAAATAATTAATTGACACACTTTTGTTTTAAAATTTTCATTAATGTTTGTTAGGTACAGTAAATAATTGTTTAAAATGTCAACGTGATCGGAGAATGTGTGAGGGAGAAATAACGTGTACAATTATTTAAGGGGACTACACCCATATATGTGAATACTGAATGATTTATTTCCCTTGTTGCTATCAAACAAATAATTAATTCCAATACTTGACTAAACATATTTTGTAGATTCAGTTCTTGTACACGCCAATGAATAATTATGCGAAGTTTCAACTTGAGCCGAAAAAGGGTGTAAGAGACAATATCAGGTGGCCGAGCCTTGCTCGGTTAAATAAATGCCCTGCCCAGCCTGACTGTCAGACAATAAGAAGTTCATACCGGCTTGCCATCCATCCATCCCAGTGGTGCTACAGCCCGTGGTCTGCTTTTACACATCCCTTCATTCATAAACGCGTTCTTGTTTGCAAAGAAAAATTTTAGTGTAAGCATAGTGACGTAAGAAGTGTTTTTCCCGTTCACGTCAATGGAAAATTTTCATTCATAAAACCTTAGAGCCAAAATTAATTTATCGAATTTTCGAATCGAAATAACGGTCGACCTCGAGTTTTCCCTATGTGGCCAATTAGTTGAGAATTTTTTTCTCACTAATACGCACATACCTTGAAATTTTTAAGAAAATCGTTAGAGCCGTTTTCGAAATAAAATGTATATATATATAAATAAATAAATAAATATATATATATATATACAAAATTGCTCGCTTAATAGTATAGGATAACGTGTACACACTTTTTACCAGACAGACAGAAAGACAGACAAACAGAAAGAGCTAATATAAGCTTTGTGAAAATAATTTCATAAACCTCTACATTTTTAAAGGTGAAATTAGTGCACTACAAGATTGAATGCCTTAAAATGTATCACTAAATCTTGGATAGATAAGTCAACAACATGCACGCCAGTGCGTCATTCTATGTTTGTGCGTCCAACATAAAAACATCGCCCTTATAGATAATCACTACCAGGTACCCAAGCCTCTCAGACCAGCGTTCACTAATGCTGTAATTCATTGGTCATCGCGTCTTGTTGGCCATCGAGCCCTGGCATCCATTCGATGAGCCTATTCGTCACGCCAGGGATAGCACATTTAAAAAAAATGGATCGCTCCTTAGACTACCGTAAATGGAGCATCCAAGACTATAGGTAAAAAAAAAAAAAAAAAGCTACGGTAAATCTTCTCTTTCTTTGTGGTGCTGAAAATATGAACATGAAACTGTGTTAGGTGAGGTACAGTGATTACCTTGAGTACCAGTGAAAGGCCGCCTTTACCAATGAAATAATTGGCTTTCTAATTCATGAGTGGAACCTAAAACATAACACCTGCCTGGGTGGACACGGATCTCTAAAACGGCTCTAACAATTTTCCTACAAATTTAACAGTTTGCACCTATCTTTGGGGAAAATTTACTATCTGATTGACTCTAAGCTGAAAACTCTGGTTTGACCGTTATAATTTTTCAAAATATAATCTAAAAATTAAAATAGGTATATTTTGAATACACGTCAGCGTCAGGTATTAGTTCAATTCAGTTAAACTTATAAATAGATTAGACGTCCAGGAACATTTTGA
>JADKLZ010037131.1:0-10879 GCA_021533235.1 Biomphalaria straminea
CTGTTAGTGCCGACTTTGAAGAGCTTTATGTCGCGTTTGCATACACCAGTGTACCTTAGAAGTGGAAGACAAGCGGATCTCCTGCCTTCTGTTAAATCACCATAGGAATGTCTGTCACGGTCATGAGATCTTTATTCAAAAGAAGCATCTTCCAAGATCACTTGCACTGTAGCATATGATACCTTTTACTCAAGCTACCTTCAAAGATCTTCTTTGACTGTGACAACCCCTCATCATCATCATTTCTTTGGGTTCCTCATAGAACATATGACCTCAACAAAAACACGTCACTCTCCACAGTCTATTGCTAGTTGTTTTGTTTTTTTATGGTTTCCCAGCTCTTTTCGATCTTCTCGTCTTTCTCTAGTATACTGCGTCGCCTGGATTCTGATTAAATCTACATCTACGTAATAAAAAAACACACCTGGAAGAAGTATTTCATTAATATTTTTTAATGGCTAAAACGTGACTACTCAGAATTCAGAGGCACATCCCTGTGGGCGCCAATAATTGCCTCTTCCATAAAACTTTGTATTTAAAAAATAAATATATCCAATGCTTGAGATCCTGCTTGTATACTTAGGCCCTATATAAATCGATCCGGTATCAATGTATTAAGTAGCAATAACCCCGCAAAAAAATGTAATGAAAGAAGATTGAGTTATACATATATTTTTGTGATGGTACGCACCGATACTTGTACCGGCACCTTTTTTCAATGTCGGGAAAAATTATTACTTTTTAAGTATTTCAACGTTAATTGTTAATTTATTAGTAGTTGAAAGTTAGCAATCTATCATGACTACCGGCACCTATTTTTTTTAGTACAAAAAAAAAAGAATTTTATATATGAATACAGTTTACTTTCAGCCGACATTCTCTCTGTGGCATTTTACGTCTCGTGAGACAATGTTTTCCCTTTGCGACTTCTTGTGTGGCTAAAGAGGCCAATCCTTGATACACAGCTGCGGTTGCAGGTTGCCGAACTTCTGGCAAGCAGCAGA
Source organism: Biomphalaria straminea (assembly GCA_021533235.1). NCBI lineage: Eukaryota > Metazoa > Mollusca > Gastropoda > Planorbidae > Biomphalaria > Biomphalaria straminea. The sequence goes on from JADKLZ010037131.1 coordinate 1,005, forward strand.
TAGTTTGTAAACCAGGGTCTGGAGCTGAATATCAGAGTCAGCTACAATCTGCATCATCAGCATACAAGAGTTCCCTAATAAGTATCCTCCTAACCTTGGTTTTTGCCCGCCGACATTATTAACCGTATTACTAACAACATCTGTATGTGAAAGTCTCAATCATCTCGAGTCTTAGACAGTCATTATTTTAGACTAGATTTAAGTTAAGTCTAGACCTAGATCTAGTAGGCCTATTACTATAAAAAAAAAACAGTCATTAGAAATCATTAGCATTTTTTTATTAGGTCTAGGCATTGAAAAGTAAATTTATTATAAACTATAATAGATCTAAGTCTAAGTACTAACTTATTAAATAAGAAGAAATATTATAATGAATATTGTATAGATCTAGATTGACTAAATTATAGATAGATCTATAGATCTAGTTAAGTACATTAAGTTAAGAATTGATTATGGTAAATGTATTACGGTAGCCTAAATTATTAGATCTATGTCCTATGTCTATATATAATAATCTAATAATTAATCAACTTTAGTCTTTATTAATATCTATACTTTATTCTAATAAAAAATGACTATTGGAATAGCATAAGATAGAATCTATACTATTACTAGATCTATTAAAGTTTTATAGGGCCTATATGAATCTAGACTGGAATTAGATCATAGATCTAAATATAGGACTTTACTAACAGAGAAATGATATGTACAATTCATAGACTATATATATACAGGACTGCCAACTATGCGCACCAAGCCTATATTTTTCAATTAAATAAGTCCCGTCCATCGGTTGTCATCTACTATTGGTAGAGGGATTTCCGGTGAATGTGTTTACTATATAAAGAAACTATCACTAAAGATTTGTATCACCAATCTTACACAAAATGATGAATGGAAACTCAATTGCCATCGAAGATTTTTCAGAGGTAAGTGTGCACAAATCAATTTGTGACTTAGATCTATAACTCTAAAGCTTTATAACTTATTTTCTTAGCCAATATAGACTATTTAGCCAAGCATGTATAGTTCGTGTATTTTCTAGTTTACGACATTTATTTAAATCTAGGTTATTGGTAGAGATTTTATATGAATTCCGGTGAATCTGTTTACTACATAAAGTTAAAGAAACATTCGCCTTAGATTTTCATCACTGCCTTTAAAGTACTGGTACATATAATGAATGAAAACGCTGTTGTTATAGAAGAAGTTACAGAGGTAACTGTTAACATTTAAACTTTTGACCTATATCTATAGATGAAAAGCTCAATAACCTATTTTTTTTTTTGCCAATGTAGACTTTTCAGCCTATCACATGTAAATAATCATGTGATATAAATTATAATGTTACTACTTTACCAAAAAATGCCTCACATTCTTACATGTTTTGATTTTTATTCCCATTTGAAGATAATAGCACAACCTGGTAGCCATCTTTACATAGCCAAATAAATTAGAATAATTATCAGTGTTTTTCAAACTCATAGGCTACATATATTTAAACTAAAATTCCCTTGGCTGTGGTGGGACAAGTGATTGTTTAGTAATAAAATCTCACCAAAAATAAACAAAATCAATTCAAAAAATCAGTTGCTATATAGGCCAAAAAGCTCTGTTTTTAATATATTTTAATTTCTAACAGGAGCAGATCACAGTCTTGTATTTGCACCCTGAATCGCATCAAATCGAAGGACTGAACATTTCATTGCCACAAGTGAGTTATTTATCTACTTATTGTCCATACAACAGACATAATTTCATATACAGAACAAACTCATAATTCTACACCAAATATACGTAGCGGCCGAGAATTATATGTGCAAGGACCAAACAACTACTAAGGTTTCAGACCGTCAGCTTTTCCTTGCAAATTTACGAGATAATAAAGTGACTATGAAATCACTTCATGCCACAGTATCCTTGACATAGTAAGTCTCAAATGAGTCTGTGACACCATTTATCTCTCATATAATTCTCTTCGTGTCTCAGGAGTTTGGATAAGAAGAAGAAATAAAGGAAAGATGGAAAGATCACTCTCTTATTTCTGCGGATAGTCACCCCATGAAAAAGAAGAGGGGGAGGAGAACTTATAGCATTCATTTTTAGGTCAATACTGATGGCTGCATGATCGTGAGGTTTGTGCGCCTGACTGTCAAACCCTGCCCACTCCCATCTCTTTCATACTGTAAAAATTGCATCACAAATGAAGCAATTGTGCACCATGATGACCTTTTGACCAATGTCGAAAATGCAAGCTGTATGATCATATCACAAGATTATTGTGGTCTCAAATACCTTTATTGTGGTCTCAAATACCTTACTGCAAGGAAAAGAAGAAAAAGTGTGGGCACACTGCGTTTACATAGTAGGTTGACTAGTATTATCTACAGCAGTTTAAAGGTTTGCAGATCCTCATAATTAAAACGTGTTAATAAAGTGAATAGAATCTATTTGTCTTTTCCAATAGACAAACACATAATATAAATATTATTTAAATTAACCTTCATTATTATTGATTTAGGTAAACGTGCAGATTGTCAAAGATGTATGTTCTAATTTGGAGAAAGAAACCATATTTCCAGAGAAGTTTCACCAAGAATTACAAAAAATTGATTGTAAGTACTGCTCATTCAAGTGCCTTAATGTTCTGTATAGAAGGATATCTAACTTATAAATATGGTTAGCAACTAATTATTTGCGTCCTTTGCAATTCAATTGGTTACTTTTGGTAAGCTTGTGAATGTTGGAGGCTAGCTGCATAATTACAGAAGAGGATCTCGGAAAGCAAACTCTGATGATATGGATTGACTCTAAAAGAAACACATGTAAAGACTGCATCACAAATAAAGCAATTGTGCCCCATGATGACCTTGTGACCACTGTCGAAAATGCAAACGGAAAAAACTTTATGATCATATCATAAGATCCTTGTAGCTCTCAAATACATTACTGCAGGGAAAAGAAGAAAAATCAAAAAGAGAATATAGAGAAACAACATATAATAATGAAGTGACCAATCAATTACAATGGGATGTGTGAAAGTGTAGGTTTAAAAATCAACCAATAGTTATTGATTGAGTTAAGAGTAATGCTTAAATTGTTTTTTTTTTTTTTCCACAGATGACAAGCTTACACATAAATTAAAGTTTTTAAATGACTGTCTAGTTACAAGGAGCAAATTTGTTTCTGTTTCAACTGAGAGAGCTTGGAAAAATTACTATCAAGCATTGATACTGAACATGGGCTTTCTAAATGATGTAGCATGTCAGCAATTATGTACATTGATAACACTAAAAGTTTTTAATTATCTTGTATCATTGGCATATGGCAACAAAATGGATAACAACAATAATAGAGCCCACACACTCAAAGATGAAGAAAAAAACACAGTTAATTATATAGGTGGTTGCATTATAAAAAAAATTAAACAAAGAATGATATGTTCTCCCAAAACTGAGGTGCAAGATAAAAAGATGCATTGTCTCAGCCTATTGGTCTGTAGTAAAAAAGATACTGTACAAAATCAAATGACACTCCAACTAGATAGAGGTGGTCTCACTTACATTAAGCCAGGTGTAGCCAAATTATTTTTTGAAGCTGAAACCACATTTCAAGACATGGTTGGGGGTAAAGATGAACTAAAAGTGAGGAGCATTTGTGTGTCAAACTTTTTACAAAGATGTTTGTCCAACCAAATTATTACATCTTCTTTCTATGAGGCAGTCAATGAATGTAACAATACAGTTAAAGAAGACATAATTGGGGAAATTTTGGACACTATTCTAATATTGTTTTTTAAAATAAGAATTCATCATAAGTTAAAAGTTGTGATGGACAGTATAAGAAAACAAGAGAATAAATCTAAAAAAGAAAAAAGCCTAAGAAAGAAGCTGAAAACATCGCACCCAACAGAAACCCAATAATACCGTTATTAGGAACTATTAAATTATGTTTTTATCATTTTTGCAAAAACATAATAACATAATAATTGACTGACAATTTGTGACTTTGTTTCAATTGCAATTCATTTTATTGTTTATTAACAATAAGCAACATGTAATGGGAAATTCACAATGACTTATACATGAAAATGTATGACAATTGTTAGCATTTATAGTACAATGTACCACTTAGTGAAATATATTTAAGGAAGATAGAGAGAGAGGATGTATCACTAACAAATGTAAAGACAGTTGTAATTTGTATAATGGTATCATTCTATCACAATTGAATATTAAAGTATTGAACTGCATCATGTGAACACTATATATTGTAAATAAATTTAATTAAATAAAATTATCATCACAGTAATTTGTACATAGATTTCTGATATACATACATTTAACATAGCTGGCATTTTCATTTATCATGCATTATAATTACATATTATTGGGCTGTAAAAAGATAAACATTGAATAAAGCCTCTTGACAAGGTTTTCAAACATTGAAATTTATGCCAAAAAAAAAAATTAATTATCCATACAAATGTGATGCATCTTATAAGATAGCTGTAACCACCTCCAAGTTGATGTCATAAAGTTGATACCTCATTTTAATGTTGTGTTTGTTACTCACAACTCATGATATAACAAGGTGAACTATTTTTAACCTTGAGTTAGGTAGTAACTTAATAGTTACTTGAAGGCAGTCAGTGGATACAGGCAGTAAAAACAGTATGAAAAAGAGTTAGTAGAAGCTACTTATTGTAAGTAGCCACTATGGAGTTATTATAAAGCAGTTGATACTTGTACCAGTTACTAAGGTATTACTTTATTTATTACTTTTTTCCATAAAATAATTACTACTGATTATTCTTGAGTTGTGTATCATATTCCCTATATGATGTTGTTGCATGTATTAAACATATTATTTGTGTCTGCTATATCAGCTGTTATTTCCTCATTTACGAGAAAGTATGTGAATTCCTCATCTAAATACGATTCAGAACACACACAAGAACCCAATGTCACCACCACGCCTACATCTATAAACCACACCACTGACATTTTATGGTGTCAGTAAAATATTATGGTGACAATAGCCTTTAAAAATGTTTAATACAATTACATAAATAAGATGAATTTGAAAAAAAAAACAAGCATTCTTAAATAATGAGAATATCTTACATTACAAATAGAGATTTAATAAAAAAGCATTTCTAAACAAAATCAACATTAAAACAGGCACAGGCAATGTATTTTATCTAAATAGCATACAAGTCAATTTATTATCTGTATGTTCTATATTTTTTTCCAAATTCTCATTCCAAGAATGAGAATTTACAAAACCAACAACCTCACCACTTCTTTTATCGAACACTAAATCATATTTAATAACTATTTCATCATGGAGCAAAACAACATATCTTTCTTCATCTTTTAAATTTTTTGATAATCTTTTTAATTCCTCAATAGCAGATTTATTGAAACCTTCTTTCGACTGATATACATTAGTATAGTCTCTTAATGTTGAAGATCCTGGCAATTTCAAAATTCCTGTTTTTCTTAAAGTGTCATATGCTACTGGGCTTCTACTTCTGATCAAAATTGCTAGTCTGATCAGCATTGGATGCCATCTCACTCCTTTGTCTTTAGTTGAAAATGCTTTTTTTTGCTCCATCCAAAAAAGCTTTGCCAATTTATTATCTGTATGTTCTATAACATCTTGCAGATCCCTACTCAACTGACTATTTAGCTCTACACTATCTGTTATCAAAGTCAATTGGAACTGTTTTAATTGTTTTTGACATTCCTTAGATTCCTTTCTAGCATTTTTTAGTTCATATATTAATGTTTCTCTGGTTGTTTTATGTAAGGGGTCATGTTTACTTAATGGCTTATTACCTCTTGAATTTGCTCTCAATAACTTTCTATTTAATAAAATTTTAGCATAAGAGCAATATTTACATATCAAACCAGTTGATGTTTTCTTAATAAGAATTTCACATTTAGTAGCTCTAACAACAGTTTTTTGGCTGCCAATATTAAAATCTTTGTAATAAATTTGATTCTCACTGTTTTTTGGATTTGCATATGGTTGCAAGTTATCATCAACTATTCCAGGACAAAATTTGTGGCATAGAAATAACTTTAAATAATTGTGAACTGTTACTTTTTCTATGCTTTCAATAAAATCTGGGATAGGATTTTCCTTTATGTAAGCAGAAACTATTAAATCTGCTGTAATGTTTAGCTTTAATTTGACTGAAGTTTTCATGTCATTCATCATACCAAGAAGAACATGATTATCATTAGCTTCCAACAAATACCAAGGAGATGGTAAGCATTCAGGATTACAAACATCCTTCTTCAGCTCAGAGAACTGCATGTACTTCACACATTCAGGTAGTGGTTGTGGATCAGGATGTATCTGAAACAATGTGCATTACATTTATTTAAATCAATTTGTTCCTTTAGATGCATAAATATACAACAAAGTTTCAACATTTTAATGAACACTTTTCATTTTAAATTAAAAAAAACAACATAATTACTATTACAAAGTTATGAAAAAAACATCTAACACACACACACAGAGACACAAATATGCATACAAATATGTATATATAACAGAGAAAGGGCAATTTATTATTTTTTGTTTTAAATATTAATACATAATGTTTATGCCATTAAAAATGATAATTAAATAAAAGTAATAAAACACTGACATTAATATTTAAGGTTTACATCAAATAGAACAAATATTTAATTTCTTGTGTTTAATATATTGAATTTTCAAATGCCATACATACCGGTACTGGAAGTTTACTTGGTAGCTGCTTAGGTGTAACTATTGCATTTTGTGGCATGTATTCTGTAGGTAAGCTCCCTGGTAAAAGGTATTGTGGTTTTCTCTTGAAAGACAAATCTGTACAAATAAGAGTAAATTGCTTATAATGAATTTCAATACAATGTCTAAATACAAAAATAAATAAAATGACTTGAATGAATTCATATTTATTTTAATACTTTTGAATCATATCCCTTACAATAATGACTTTTTAAAAATGCAGCAATATATATATCTATTTCCTAATGGATAATAAAATTTGATATTATTATTATAATTATAACTGTATAAATACATAGATAAATATTGTTAGATAGCTAGACATAAAGATGGATAGATTGATGGTGGTTAGATATTTATAGGGTTACTTCAAACTAAGTATTATATAGGCCATATGAACACACATTATATTAAAAATCATATAATTATCATTGAAATGTAAATTATGCATAAAATTTAAGTAAAAACTTACTTTTATATGTTGTACACTTGCTACTGTCAGTTGGTACAAAACAACTTTCTTTGAAATGTCAAGAACATATTGTGGCAGTATCAGGGTTAAATCTAGAATCATCACGATCAATGGCAGTAATAAGAGCATTTCGCCATGTAATATTAGTAGATTTCTTTGGCAATTTGTGGAAGGAAAGACCTCTACATTTGGATCTCTGAGCACAGCATCCAACAACAGCACAGCTGGAACCACCAGGCATTGTAACAGTACAGTAGAAAGCAAAAAACACCAACACAAATCATAGAAGATGAATATAGACATGTAGACCAGGATAGCCCAGATTTTGACAACGTCTATTATCTGGTATATACTATAGACAAATAGATCTAATAGTAATAGAAACTATATATCATCCATCACCAACGATCTAGAATTAAGAATAATCCAATTTAGTGCAAGTCTTTTATTAATCTATTTATAATAAAATAAAATGAAAGAATCATAGAATGCAATCAAATCAGCTGGAAAGTTTAAAAATTAAAATTAAATGAATCTAAATGTAGTCTGGATCTGGATTATAGAATCTAGATCTATGAATGAAATTATCAGATACAGAGATGCTGTCATTGGTGGTGAAGCTGGAGAGATCTAGAAACTATCTAGATCAAAATAGCAACAGGATTTCAGTAATAAAATGAACAATCACATCATATATCTAGATATATATATCTATCAAGAGGCTGACGTGAGTAGAAAAACACTACGAACAAATTATTTGTTAGTCATATTTTTGGTAACAGTGCTATAGCATAGCCAGATTTTTATAACAACTAAATCTGATTTACCAACTTAAAAAGATATTTTTCTAACTAGTTTATATCTATATAATTAAAAACCCCATCACTTTTTTTTTTTTAATTTATAGTAGTGTGTATGGTCGTATTTGTAGGTATAGTTTACAGCCATAGTATAGGTCACTAAGTCTCGGTAAATGTTTAGCTGTTTACAATTACTTTTTATTGAAGTAGGGCCCTATGATTCTATAATCGACCTCATTCACCAATTGTAAATGAACACATTTAGCCACATCATAATATTGATAAAATAGTCAAACATACGGATCACGTGACAGCCTTAAGTATTGCGTAATTTGTATAGAACATATAGAGAAAATGTTGTTTGTTTACATTTGGCGAATGAGGTCCATTCTATTTGGCGAAGAAAAATTTGGAACAATCTCAATTTTTTAAATGGCTTATAGAATAAGTGGATGTTATTTTGGATTTTATTTAGTTAAAAAAATAACTTTTAGAGCTGAAAGTTTGATGCCTATATTTCAATTATTCATAAATACATGATTGCTTTTAATTTTTATGGCTGATTATCCATTTATATATTTTAAAAAATGCATAGGCCTACTGCATAATTTCTCCAATAACACTATACTTTAAAAAAAATAGGTATAGAATCTATATATACAAAAAGTTGGTAAAGACGTGAGTGTGTGGCTCAGGGACTCACTATTGTTATTTTGTTTTTTGGACTGACTCACTCACAGACTTAACTTCTATCCCCCATTGTATAGGCTACCTAAGTAATAAATGACACTCTCAACTCTCAATATTGTATTGACTCTTTCATTGATCGCTCTTTAAAGCTCTTATTAATAATATACAGTGTAAAAAGAAATTGTGAAATGTGATGAAAAGAGAAAAAAAACATATTAGCCAAGCTGGCAGCATCATTCAAACATCGCGAATGTCGCAAAATAAGTTTATACCGGATGTACCTCTACCAATAGTTTGGAGTCTGACGACACTTATTCTTAGTTACCCTTAGTGTTGGCAGTCCTTTATATATAGTCTATGGTACAATTGCACAAGAAAAGAAACTGGGTTTTTCTAAACTCTAATACTTGGTATGCAATAGTAAAACAGTAACCACTAAATAAATCGAAACTCGAAATCAAAAACGTAAATTTATTGTAATATATATAGGTCTGTGGTTGAATTTTATATAGAAGATATATAGAAGAAATGACTTTTGTAATTTCCTTTACAGAAAAATTGGGCTATTCGCGTCTGACACATATATGTTCAGCAACAAACCTTATTACATGACTGAATATAACTAATGGATTTAACTACATTTCGTTTAAGCTTTGTTTTTTTAAAAGTATTTTTACAAATGTTTTTCTTGTTGAATAAGCTGAAACATTTATGATTCTTTGTAAACTTTTTAGGAGAATATTTGTAAAACTGAAAATGTGTTGAATTTCTATGTCCACTTAACACTGAAAATAATATTTTGTAGATTGGACAAATTGTGATGAAATAAATATTAAGATTAATTTAGTATTAGTAGTTTTTTTTTTTGTTTTGCTTTTCTTTGACTAAAACATATTTATTTAAACGTTCTTATATATTGATGCTGCTCATTTATAATGAGTTTACGTGGGAAGCTTGGTTGAGAGGCTATGAAAAGTGCTGTAGGTTCAACACCCTACTCGCACAGAGTTGTATTTACTGAGCGCCTAAAGGCAGCACTAAAAACCTTCTTCCAGATACCCCCCCCCTCCACTGCTCCACAGATGAGATTGGACCAAAGCGCTCTGAGTATGATATAAGCATGA
>JADKLZ010037142.1:222-11621 GCA_021533235.1 Biomphalaria straminea
ATATATATATATATATATATATATATATATATATATATATATATTATTGTAAGAACCATTATCCCTTTGTTCTCATAAATTGCATCTACCTCAATTCTGCATATTTTCTGGTTTATGTACATTACATTTACTTTCTTCCATTCTTCTTACATACTTAAGAACCAACTTATAGCCATTAGTGTTAAACGTGGTATTATTTACCGTGTGTGCTTTAGTATTTATATGATATTCAGCATTATGTCTTTTTATATCTCTTGAATAAGCCCACAATGTGATGCTATTATTTTGGTTCCAGTAACAGGGATGTGGTAAGATCTTTGTAACATAATAAAAGTCTATTAAGAAATTCAATGTGCAATATATGCGTATAACAAAGAAACTAGCAAGAAAAAATGCAACTGTCGCTTTAGAACAAGCAAAAGAAAAAAGATTTCATTTTTCCGAGAAACAAAGCTTATCTAAGGGAAAGAAGCGGTAATTGCAACCATCAATCTAAAAATGGCAGGGCTTAGCTCCCTTTCTGCCATACAAAACTAAATAAATCAATTAGTACTAAATGGTTAATTTTTTGATTGATTCGTGTATTGTCATTTATTTTAAATATTTCAAGTCAATCAGAAAACGGCAAGTGGCAAGACATAGTAAGGGATTAAATCCGTATACACATTCACATCTCTCATTAAGTAGCATTCAATCGCCTTATTTCTATACCAGACAAAATAATTAATAATCAATGAACTAATTTGTTTGTTTTTTTTAATCGATTCATGTCTTGTTAGGTACACTTAATAATTGTGCAAGGTTTCGACTTGAACCTAGAACGGAACACCTTTTACGAGACAGACAGACAGACAGACAGACAGACAGACAGATAGAGTGTGTTAATATAGGCTTTGTAAATTTTAATGTGCAAAGAAGTTGTTCGAAACGATCTACAACACTGTCTAGGTAGATTTGGAAATAGCGATTGAAGCATAAGTAAGAAAAAAATATATACATACACACACACACACACACACATATATATATATATATATATATATATATATATATTTATAGAGAGCTTATCTTATCTTCTAAATTACAGATGTCGCTTCAAAAGAAGATAAATACGTAATATAAATTTCGTGTGTAAATCTAGTCATGCATGTTAATCAATGACTTAAACTTTGCTAAATTGTTGGTTTCCTAGCTGATTCAGGTAACCCATTCCATTCTCTGATGGCCCTTGTACGAATCGGTTGTACCGTATATATCTCAATACTGCATGAATAAGATACCTTTTTATATAAAACCTTAATTAAAACATTACCAGTAAGCGATTATATAATTTATTTTTTATTTAAATGTCTCGTGTATTGTTATCGAATATGAATTATTGGGCAAACTTTTAAGTTGATTCGAAAACAAAAAGTGAAAGCAAAGAAGCGTACATAAAGCAACAAGAGGAAAAGCTCCATTAATACCGGCATTTCTTTTTATAGTACAATTTATTTGATACCCCTTCCAAAAAAAAATAATTAATTACTAATAATAAATAAATTAATTTTTTAATTGTCTAATTTTCTCATTGACTCGTGTTTTGTTATGTGTAATAAATAATTGTGTAGAGTTTCAGCTTCATCAAAAAACAAAAAATGGTTTTGGAGAAATAAGGTGCAGAAAAAAATAATTACCAGGCTGACAGAGAAGATCTATATTCTAACCTTTGTAATAAAAAAAGACGTGCCAACTGAAAACTAGTTAACAACAGTCAACTTTTTGAAAAACCGTGATCTGTTTGATTGTCTAAGAGCTGAGCCGAAGGCTCTTCGAACTCTAGGTTTAAAAAAAAAACCTGTTTGAACAACCGTTCTGTCTGGAAGAGACACAAGTCAATGTCTATGTAAAGCATTGCTATTTCCGATATATCTGGCACTCCGGGCCCATGGACTAGAATGCATGGCCGAAGGCTGAGTACACCAGGAATCTCCGCCATTTTCTTATGTTGGACCAAGCTAACCGTGCAGGACTCGGCATTAGCATAACGGTCCCTTGAGGAACGACACATGGATTAGGGACACTATCGCGTTCCCTTGGACATCTCACTGGAGTTTTGTTTTGCTATTGATTCAGCCTAACCACTTCCTCTAATGGTCGTTTCCACCCCAGTGCCACGTTGAGGCAGAATAGCGTACCCGGGACACCGTGATCCATATCATTTTCCAGACTGCCGTCGGCTGAACAAAACTACCACAAAAAACTTTAAACGCAGCCATAGGACTGTCTTCGTCTCCCTCTTCAATGATAAAGCGACTCCAGGTCTTAATACATTTCCTAGTATCCTGTATTGTCACTTGCACTATCTCATTACGGGCACCCTTTTTTTTTTTTTTTTTTGGATGGACCACTGAATGGATATGTGAGATGTTTGATTCTAGGCAGGGTTAGCAATAGATCATATAGATCAGCGGTTCTCAACCTTTTAAGCTCGGCGACCCCTCTTTACAATCCCCCACTCTGCCGTGCCCCCACCCACCGCTCACACACTCAGCAATAAAAGAATAGACACAAACAATCCATTTTTTCGATGGTCTTTAGCGACCCCTGACAAATCGTCATTCGACCCCCAAGGGGGTAGCGACCCACAGGCTGAGAACCCCTGATATAGATCGTCACGCTCGACAACACATTCAGTCTAGAAAACTGATAAGCAAAATAGGTCAGACAGATTTAAACAAAAATGTGCAGCGAGGTTTCAAGTTGACAATGTTTTTGTGTAAACTAATAGGCTTACAGTAGCCTACAGCTAAAAATCTTTGGAAAGGTCAAAAAGGTCTTTTTAAAACCACTATACCAGAATAGAGACATATCCTTCTCATAGTCGTCGGTTATTACAGTCTGTAGAACTTTAGATAGATAGATAGATAGAATAGATAGATAGATAAATAGATAGATAGATAGATAGATAGATGGATAGATAGATAGAATAGATGATAGATAGATAGATAGATAGATAGATAGATAGATAGATAGATAGATAGATAGATTGATTAATAGTTAGTCAAATAGGCAGAAAGATACATTATAACATATGATTGCTTAATTGATAATAGAACCGAATTATGAGGAAAAAATGTATTTCTTAAAGTGGACTTGTTCATGGTTTATGCATTTAAAAAAAATTAGTACTGAACTGATAACATAACATAATTGGCCCACAGACCTAGATCTATAGACTATAAACAAATATGGGTCTGAATCACAATCTGAATATAGGCCATGTTGACAATAACAAAAAATAATCGGGAAAAACCGAAATGACACTAGTTAAGTGATGTTTCAAAATGCTTATCTTGTTTTCAGTAGTACAAAAATATTATGAATAACAATACATTACATAGATTGTATAATTAATTCTAATTATATTGAGAGCTAAATCAATTAACAGAATTTCTTTTCGCTCTTCGTTTTTGTTTTTTTTTAAATTTAAGTCTATTAAGGTCTACATTAATGTCTAATAAGGTCTACATTAAGTTTAATTAGGTCTACATATAGGTCTACATATAGGTCTTATTAGGTTTACATTAAGTTATTAAGTTTAATTAGGTCTACATTAAGTTATACTAGGTCTACACTAAGTTATACTAGGTCTACACTTAGGTCAAATTAGATCTACTTTAAGGTCTAATTAGGTCTACATTAAGGTCTATTTAGTTCTACACTAAGATCTAATTAGGTGTAGCCTACACTAAGGTCTAATTAGGTTTACACTAAGGTCTAATTAGGTCTACACTAAGGTCTAGTTAGGTCTACACTAAGGTCTAATTAGGTTTACACTAAGGTCTTATTAGGTCTACACTAAGGTCTAATTAGGTTTACACCTAGGTCTTATTAGGTCTACTTTAAGGCCTAATTAGGTGTATATTAAGGTCTAATGAGGTGTATATTAAGGTCTAATTAGGTGTATATTAAGGTCTAATGAGGTGTATATTAAGGTCTAATTAGGTGTATATTAAGGTCTAATAAGGTCTACACTAAGGTTTAATTAGGTTTACACTAAGGTCTAATTACGTCTACACTAAGGTCTAATTATTTGTTTATTAAGGTCTAATTTGGTCTACACTAAGGTCTACATTAAGGTCTACATTAAGGTCTACATTAAAGTCTACTAGGTCCACACTAACTGAAAGACTTTAAAAATGACCACAACGAAATGGAAAGTTGGAAAAATGATCGGCTCTGGAGGCTTCGGTAAAGTGTACAAATGTTTTGATGCCAATGCCAACCGTGTGTTTGCGATGAAATACGTAACGTTTGAAGTCCAAAGGCACTTGGTTCAAGCAGTAAGTTCTTGACTTAAAAACTTGCAACACGAAGTCTAATCCAGTGGTGTAGCTAGGGTGGGGAAGGGAGGAAGTTCCAAATTTGAAATGCTCACGGGCCGTCATTTTAGGGTAGAACCCACACATGAGCCTCCGAAGTTTGTTTCTAGCTTTAATTTCAGGCCATTATCTAATGTCATGATGTCGCATGTCAAAATGCAATGAACCCTAAGAGGTCAACCCCCACCCCGGCACCCTAGTTACGCCACTCGTCAAAGCTATCGCAACTCAGATAAGTTAATAGTTTGAAAATAAATACACATTTAAAAAAATTTCCACTGTCTGGTTTCAGGAATTTCAAGCACTAAGAAATGAAATCAAAATACTGGAGGAAGTTAAACACGAGAGGATCGTTCAATGCTATGGCTGTAAATCAAGGGCAGATGGGTTGGCTATACTTTTGGAATACATTCCCGGGGTAAACATTTTTACAATACTTTTGTAACATTTAACATCTAAATATACTAAAATACCTATAGTAAAAATATCAATATGTGCATGTGTGATAATGACAGTAGAGGCAATGTATTCGACTTCAGTGACTAGAGAGGACTACGCCACCCTGTTGCGACCTCCATATTGATGCTGATGCTGAAAAAGTCGCTGTCGGCCTTTGTTTATGCAGATGTAGATGTATGCGTCAATGACATTGCCATTATTATAATTACAAATATATTTGTGTATATACTGGCTCAGATTAGAACTACTTGCACTTACTCTGTTTTCCAAGCTCTAGATTTTCCTTGAACTTCCTTCAGATTTGTAGACTGGTACATATTTGTCCAAACAGCATGTGGCCAGCGCAATGACCAATATTTTTACCTGCCCCCGTCACTGAATCAAAATATACACTACAGGCTTTGCAAAGCCCACGACCATGCCCCCCCCCCCCCAATATCGACACTGTCATCATGGCTTCATATAACATCAAAAAAAGCTATGGCATCTCTGTAATAATGCAGTGGGTACCGAGTCACATAGGTGTGACTGACAATACTATTGCAGACTCCTTGGCCCACCAGGGAGTGCAATTTCCACCCACTGAACAGGCTGTAAGTTTTAAACATGCTCTGGCTGTAATTCAAAAAGCAGAAATGGAAAAGTGGTTTTGAACGCTGGACCAGTCCCAAAAAGCTCGTGGAGTCTCGGAGCGCATGAGGCGCCCTGACCGCGCTTCCCCGTGGAGGAGGCTGTCCAGGCCTGAGCAAGCTATTATAGAATAGTGCTATACTTCTCACGGCTATTCCCACATTTTTATTCACGGTGCCCCCACTGCGGGGAAGAAGAAGAAACCGTGCCTCATATTATGTTTGACTGCCTCAGACTTGCTGATCTCCGTCTCGACAGGTCTGAGAAACCAAAGAGTTTCGACCTGTATGGAGACATTTATGCACTACGCAAGAGAGCAGAGTTTCTGATCAGGGCTTTTGCAAAAGAGGATTTGAGCTTATCAATCCCTCACTCAAATGGAGTTTGATGTTGATGATTTTCTGCCCCGGCTAATGTCGGGTACATATTGAAGTCGGGTGGAATAGTAGACACCAAAAAAAAAAATTAAAATGTTCTGAATGGGGCGGGCTCTTTCTTTCTTATTTAAATTTTGAGAAATCAGCGTTTATATCTTATCTTATCTTATACAATACATATATCTTATGTATATGTGAATTCCCACATTTCTGGAAAGATCAGTGTCCATCCATGTTTAGTTGTAGTGTAATATACAACATACAATTTGAATGTTATGATATTTAAATACGTAACATTTTTGTTTGGTACGAGCCTAATTTGTCATCGTTTCAATTTACATTTTCTTAAATTACAAATTGTAAATAATTTTTATACACCAGGGCTCTCTCTTTGATCACATCCGAGAATTCGGCGCATGCTCAGAACACATCACCCAGCATTACACTCTCCAGGTATTACAAGGACTCACCTACTTGCACGGGAAAAAAATTGTGCATAGAGATATCAAAGGTACATTGACACCAATAGGCGATCTTATGCATAGGGGATTTTCAGAATGGGGTGCGAATCTGTTAATAGCTCTATTTTTTTTTTTTTTTGCTTGTGTATCTGATGTATAGTTTTAGCTGAAACTTAAAATAGCTAAAACTAAAAACTTGACGTAAACTTTCTAAAAATCACACAACCCTAACCCTAAATCTAAAGTCCCTTACCTATTGAAAACAAGATTTCAAAGAGAGTTTGACTTTTCACACAAACTCAGATTTAGCCCTAAAGGTTCCGCTCATGGCTAATGTTTGTGTGTAAGAAATATAGGTAAAAAGGTAAACTTTAATATTGTTACGAATCTCACTATCCAGGCTCTCTGCAAACTGCACCATACACCACCAACTGAAAGAACTTGACAACTCCGGGCTCCAAAATAACGTAAAAGTTTAATGTCAATAAAGAACAGCCAATATTGTACAATTGGCAGCACGTAACAGACTTACAAATATCTCTCCGATAGCACCGTATCGCCGTATCACTGTTGCACTGGACTCTCCGTCTCGTTCCGGGCTTGCACTGGGTTCAATAGTTCAGGACTGACTTCACACACTTGGGCTCGATGTGCCGGACTCGATCATAGATCAAGATCAAGACGCCAGCCGTCTCAACTGTACTTGACAGTACTCCGCACTGAACCGTCGTAATGCTCCGTACAGAACCACACCGCTGAACTGTGCTGTAGCTGACCGTGCGCTGGACCTTCTGTCGGGAACTCCTTTCTGAACCGAACCGAACCGTCTTGACTGCGACACCTCCACTCTTTATATAGGGTCCCTGCTGGCCTTCTCGAACAGGACAGAACGCCCCTCGACATTTCTAGGTGGTCAGATGACTATAATTCTCGTGGCGCTCCTGAGCTGTGTTCACGCCGAGGAACTCTCCTGAAACTTCTTGTTGAGACGCGTCGCGGCTGAGAGTAGTAACTCGTCACGCTTG
The DNA here is from genome assembly GCA_021533235.1 of Biomphalaria straminea. Classification (NCBI taxonomy): domain Eukaryota; kingdom Metazoa; phylum Mollusca; class Gastropoda; family Planorbidae; genus Biomphalaria; species Biomphalaria straminea. Next base: position 7,539 of record JADKLZ010037142.1, read on the forward strand.
ACCGCTCCTCTGGCCTGGGGCGATTTGCGTCGGCTGACTACACACACCGCTACTCCCCCGTCTGTGCCACCAACAGGTTTATAACAATATTTACAGCACGAATATTATGAAGTACAAACTATCCACACTCACAAGTCCACCTCCTACCATACACAGTAAGAGGCACGGTGGCAGAGTACTAAAGCGCTTAACTCCTAAAACGTAGGGTCCCTACGTCACTCTATTACTAGTGAAAACGAGAACTGTTAATTTCGGTATTCTTAAGGCATCTCCGAGTCCACCCAGCTCTAATGGATACTTGACATAAGTTGGAGAAAAGTAATGGCGGTTGGTCGTTTGGCTGGCCACATGAATACCTCCTTATCATTGGGTCTCAGCAACAGATGACCATTACACCATATGCCCTATAGACCGCTTGTTTTGAAAGGGAAACAACTTTTGACCACACACAATACAGGTCTGCTGGGCTAGGAGTTTGCCGATGCAATATATTGTTCGGTTGGCTGACGGGAGTTATTATTACATTCGTATTTCATTGTTCTAATCTAAAAGTATTCACTGAACTTCTCCTTATAAGCCTGACCTTACTGATTATTTGACAAATTTCCTAGAACATTTATTTGATACATCTAATACACTTAATCTTGAAATTTGGAAGGAAATTTATTTGATTATTTTTATAAGAAATGTAATTTACAAATTTATAGGACATTTATTTGATGAATTTTAAAGGGCATGTATTATCACATTGAATAGGACATTTATTTGACAAACTATAAAGGACATGTATTTGACAAATTTAGTAAAGCATTTATTTGATAAATTTTAAAAGACATGTATTCGACACATACTAAAAGGACAATTATTTGACAAACTTAAAAGCACATGTATTTGACAAATTTGAAAGTTTGTGAAATTTGAAAGTGGTTAAGAATGTAGTAAAATTTCTTTAACGTTTTCATTTTCGTACTTCTAGCTGCTAATATTTTACGAGTTGATAACGGGACCATCAAACTGGCGGACTTTGGGCTCTCTAAACAGCTGGATGACATCAGTGCTGCGAAAGGGGTGAAAACAATGCAAGTTGGTACGCCCTATTGGATGGCGCCGGAACTTTTAAAACAAAAAGGAGAATATGGTCAAAACGTTGACTTATGGTAACTATTTATAGCATTGAAATCATTTCTTACCACTCTTCTTCCCTGCATGCAAGATCTTCATCGGGTTAAACAAAAACACAGCAAGAACAATAAAATAACAACAACAAAAAACAACACCAATTAAAACAACAACAATAAAAGCACAACAACAAAAAAAAAACGACAAAATAACCTGTTTGGACACGTTTCTCCTAAACGGCTCTAACAATTTTTCTAGAAATTTGTCAGTATATATATAGCTTTGGTAGAATAATTAATAGCTGATTGGCCACTAAAAGGAAATTCTAGTTTTATCTATCTCATTTTTAGAAGTAAAATAATCTAATATTTAAATTTGGCTAGGAGGTCTGGCTCATTGACTTAGTATATATAAGTCTAAGGTCTAGCTAATATCTATCTCGAACACACAAACGTCAGAGGTTATTTGCACATATATTCTTTAAAGAGTAAATAAATAAATAAAAAGACGTTAATAAACATTTAGCGCACCGTATTTTTAAGTCTGGATCTATAGGCCTATCTGAGGTATTGAGTTACTCTTTGAAGTTGCCATGCAAAGTAATAGTCTTACAAAAAGTCGTAAACTTGGTAGAGGAGGCATTGCATTTACACAGAAAAATATATTTTACATGTCAGTGCATTATTTACTGATAGAGTTTTATGTAAACATATTTTTGTTTCGTTGTTTTTCTACATTACAATGTTTTATTTCAATCCTACAACACGAAGCTGCATCTGTCAAGAGAAAGAAGAAGAAAATGCTCTGTCAACTAGCCCTAAGTAAGATGCATATACATGCACAATCAGTCAAACAAGACTCTGTCCCATCTTAAAACTAATCCAAAGCCATTGATATCGGCGCATCCATAGTGAAATGAGACATAAGGAGCCATATACCATACCCTCTACTTTAAATGCCGTCATAATTGTTTTTTTCCCTTTCAATGCTAAGGAGTGTTGGTTGTACTGTTGTGGAGATGTTAACTAAAGATCCTCCATTCATAAAATATCCACCCATAATAGCGGTACAGAAGATTATAACCTGTGATCATCCAAAGTACATGCTACCGGCTGGGTCATCAACTCATCTTCAAGACTTCCTGAAAATTACATTCAAAGTATACAGCGTCGATCGCACTTCGGCAGCTGAATTATTGAACCACCCTTTTGTTGCAGGTTAGTGGTTTCTATTTCAGCGATGTAAAAATTACGTCCCGTCGGGACATGTCCGTCTCGTGATGTGGTGCAATACGTCTTCTCCAAACGTCTGCCCCATAATGAGGGCATAGAAATCGGAACAATGGGGCTATCTCACTGTTAAGTTGCCTGGGCAAGTTACCCTGCCTCAAGGTGACGCCGGGGTAGAAGCGTTTCTAAGCGGAAACAATTTGGTCAATAGGGGTAGCGAAGCAGAAGTCCCGTAGGGGTGCATAAATGGATGCAAGGGCGCTCTCATTTTGCTGGTCGGCGTTGGTTGCGAGGAGGGTTATTACAACCTTCTACATGCCGTTCCTCAAAGGGACCCTTTAAAAAATGACACGGTCAGCGTGTTATGGAGAGGGAAAAGGGTAGCCGTCCGGGGCATTGTCGGCCTTCGTCCTCGTCTCTAGTCCAGTGTGTCCGGAGTTTCCGAGATACTGGAAGAGGTCTGGTGCCTACTTGGATCTCCTTCAAGGAAGAATGCCATTAGTATCTCTTATTCATGTTATTGGCCTAGTATTTTAGATATTTTGGTTTCAAGGAAGGTAGCCATGTATAGCTCTAGTTCAGGGGTGGGCAACCTACGGACCGCGGGCCACATGCGGCCCGCCGAAGTGTTTTCTGCGGCCCGCGAAAGCCTAAATAAATCATTATAAATATCTATAGAAATTATTGAAACTTTTGATTCTTATCACTTGTAATGAAGAGGCTAAAGAAACATTGTCTCTAAATGTCTTCTTAAAGAGTTTTATTCATTTCTGTTAAGCGTGGAATAGTATAAACCTATTTTTTTAAATCATGACTTTTTATGTTTTATTTAACCCATGATTACAGAATGTCATGGCAATACATTAGTCGAGCCCAAACAAGAGATTGATAATTTGAAGAAAGAAAAAGGTGACTATTCTCTTTAAACATTTTCGAAGTCTATAATACAATGAAACACATTCAGCTTCTGCATCTTAGAAATTATAGAGCAAAATATAAGAACCTATTAGGCCTAGTTGTAAGGAGAAAAAAATACCTTTGTATTGAATTATAATTTTGAACCACAGAATACGGAAAAAATTTTATCGGATAATGATCAGATTACAGACCTTTATATATATATATGGGAAGCGTAGTCGAGAGGCTAAGTGCGGCTTGAGCTTGGCTTGGCTTGGCTACCTAGAAGGGGGCTCGAGGTTCGACACCCGACTCGGGCAGAGTTGTGTTAACTGTGCGCCCAAAGGCAGCACGGAATATCAACTCCTAGATACCCCCTCCCCCCACTGGTCCATAAATGAGATTGGACTAAAGCGCTCTGAGCATGCTATAAGCATGAAAGTAGCGCTATATAAAAGCAATAATAATAATAATAATAATACAGAGAACATTTTGTACATAACTCTTTTTCAAGGGAAACAATTGGTTCACAGACAACTGATTGACAGACAACTGATTGAGAGACAACTGGTTGACAGACAACTGGTTGACAGACAACTGGTTGACAGACAACTGGTTCACAGACAACTGATTGACAGACAACTGGTTGACAGACAACTAATTGACAGACAACTGGTTCACAGACAACTGGTTCACAGACAACTGGTTGACAGACAACTGGTTGACAGACAACTGGTTCACAGACAACTGGTTGACAGACAACTGGTTCACAGACAACTGGTTGACAGACTACTGGTTCACAGACAACTGGTTCACAGACAACTGGTTGACAGACAAC
>JADKLZ010037145.1:0-26965 GCA_021533235.1 Biomphalaria straminea
AAAAAATAAACAAACTATTCTTGCGAATCTTAGACGATAAATAGCCTCAGAACTATAGAAGAGAATCCTAGTAATGGAGTTTGAGATGCCTAAGAAAGAGCATAGGCATCACATACAAAGACCACGCTATAAACAAAGAGATTAGAAACGCGATCTATTGGGTTTCATTATGACGAGCTAATCACTGTCAAAAATAGGAAACTTTATATTTAAAAATATTTCATAATGTATTGTTACTGTACACTTACAATTGAAGCATCCGGCGATACCTGCGATATATAAAAATCAGAAGAACCAGAAGAACCAGAAGAATAGCTAAAACCACGGCAAATAAAGACCAAGGTATCACTCTTTCTGAAGTGCAATCACCGTCATGGTTATATTCCTGGACTGAAGTAACTAGGAAAAATGTAAAACACGAAATTACAATTTGCTGAAAGTATATTTAAGATACTGAGAAATTACTTGTTCTACTATTCTCAAATCTTCCATACTGTAAACTCCAGTTGACAGATACATAAACCTTTTTTTTTTGTATAAACAAATAAAAAAACATTGTCTTATTGGAGCCCATAATTATATTGCAAACAATATTATAATAATTTTAAAAAATCAACATGCAGAAAAAATATACTATTAAAAAAAAAACAAAGCTAATATTAAGTGCAATTATATTTAATTATTATGACTCATTTATATATTTTTTTCGGATGCTCAGTGGCTGAGTGGTAAATTTCTTGGTTTGCTAAACGATTGGTCCCGGGTTCGAATCATTGTGAAGACTGGGATTTTCCATTTCGGGATATTTTTGGCGCCTCTTAGTCCACGACGCTCTTATAAGATATTAGTTTTGGAATAAAGGCGGTTGGTCGTTGTGCTGTCTACCTGACATCCTCGCTAAACGTGTGACATAGGAACAAATGACCTTTACTTCATCTTCACTATAGATTCCTATGCCTGAAAGTGGAACTTTTTCTTTTTTATGAAAATAATTTAGAAGAGATCTAGAAAAACAATAATATATTTGTAAAATTGGAAATATTTTATTGATATTTTTTTGGTTTATTAGGATTTCAAAATTTTAACATGCTCAAAGTGCTATGTTTAAATCAATTGTATGAACCAGTGGGGGAGGGGAGTATGATTTCGATTGGCTTTAATTTTTTTTTTTTTTTTTTAAGTTGCTCAACTTGATTTTAAACTGAGACCTTAAGCTAAAAACTGCATGTAAATTAGAAGGTTACATAGTTATTATATAATAAGTTTACAATTTTTCGAAGACGGACAATTCACTATTTTATATCCTCTAAGGTAGTTGTGTGTAAACAAAAAAAAAACACTTCAAAATTTAGACGTCTTTTTAAATAATGTTTTGTTTTTTTTTAAATTGATTATTGTATTGGTAGGGACAATCAATATCTATGCCAAGTTTAAACATTATATGAGAAATTAAAATGGGATAAATTACATGTACAAAATTTGTACCCTACTGACAGACATGGTGAGTTAAGCTTTGTAAAATCACCTCTGAACAGCAACATTAAGACAAAAACTCTCCACTTTCTACTTAAATCAGAAATCTATGCCTAAACATGAGTTACAATACTTACAGATCCCACTCAAAAAGCGAAAATGGCAAAAAAATTATAAAAAAAAAACTTGACTCTCCAAACATCCACTAAATTCATCTCATTATCCTAAAAAAGGAGAGACATGCTTACCAAAACTCAGTCTTTACAACTTTTTTTTTTTTTTTTGTAAACTAAAATACTTAACGTCTCGTTTTCTGTCCACAAGAGGTTCTTGTGTAACTAATGGATAACCTATTAAAATTGTAAAGACCTATTTAATCGAAAAAATTAAATGTTTAAGCATAAAAAACATAGCTGCGAGCACAATTGATATTGCAGTTCCCATAATAGCCTTTAAGAAACATTGGCTCTGAGAGAACATTAATAGCGCAATTATTTTCTTTTAAAACAAGACGTCATTAATTAAAAAGATAAGCAGGGACGGGCTGGCTATATGGATAACCGGGAAAGTCCCTAAATGAGGCCTGTGGGGTAGACTAACGGGCCGGATTCAGGAATGTTGCTAAATATCATGCTAACTTTAACGAAAAATATTAACAACTCCATTTACTCCCAAAATTCGTTAAACGAAACACTAACTCATATATACATAGATGTAGGCTTAAATGCTCTAATTACTGAATATAACTTAAAATTCGGATGTCTCAAAATAGTTTAATGTCTATAAATGGAATCACAAAACAGTAGAATGATGCCTTGAATTTGTATTGTTATTTGACATTGTCTCACCCGAGTAGGCATTACAAATTTATACGAGGCATTGATGAATAGAAATAGTACACTTTTTTATAATTGGAATATAAGGACGATGCTTATTGTTGAGATGGTTTTATGTAGGTGATAGCAACGTGTGCTGTCTTTTAATAACTGTCAACTGAGTTTAATTCTAAGCAACTTGAGAAATAATCTTTTTGTTAGTTTCTGCATGTAAAGAAAACGCTAAAAGGCATCATTATACAAGAAATTGTTTTTCGACGGATTCATGATAAAGGCTGCTGATAAAGACCTTAAAAAAAAAAGGGTTATGAAGACAAGCATAAACGATTTATCAGAGAATAGTTTGCTGATGAGGAACCTTTCATAATTCATATGCCTTGAATGTAGTTGGTTGCAAGAATATTTCTTGTTAATTATTTTTGTAACACTACTTTTTCAAATTTTTGGTTTGTCTTACATGTTTTAGTTGTTACTAAAAAATAGTCCATAGGTCGTCCAAAAAGGATGGGGAGAGGAGATGACGAAGAGAATAGTTCTAACCCGGGACCATCAAGGAGCCATTCCACAGTGGCAGTGAAAAAAACACCACAACTACAAGTGTTAAGATTTACTCTTTTAGTTGAATAAAAATGTAATAAACTAATTAAGATTGTGAGAAAACTCTAATTCATCAGACTAATTACAACGTTCTCAGCCCCATGGATGACAAAAGTGATCATCATTGAACCACGATGGACGAACTTTAGATACAATGTAAAAATATTTAAACAAAAATAAACAAATAATTGTGAAAAGTTATCTATAAAGTCTTCCATTTTGACCTAAAGTTTCAAAAGAAAGACATCAAGGATTGAAAATATAAGTTACACTCTAATTGAACATGAAATTTACAAACAATTTTTTAAAAAATGAATATTTGACTAGCAATAAGCCCCGACTATGCTTGATAATTTGTTGCTAGGCTACATATTGTTTTTATGGCCGGAACACCCACTTCTTTTCTTGTTTTTCTAATAAACGGGCCGCTTTCAAAGATCAACCTACCATCAATTTTAAGGTAATGATTTAGTGTATCTATCACAATAAAATTTCACGGTCCTCTCTCTCTCTCTCTGTCTCTCTCTCTCTCACTCTCTTTTTTTTTCTTACCTGAGAAATGTAATATTTCCCACATGGAATTGATACAAAACTCCTATATTTGATTTTAGTGGTACATTTACTTAATCCCCATTTTTCCTGCACCTAAAAAAATTGATTCCCGTTCCCCTTTCTACATTTGTGTTTTTATTTTGTTATCTGAATAAAGAGAAATTTTAATTTGGTTATTTAATTAAATTAAATTAATTTAATTTGACCTATTTTGAATGTAATGAAAATACGATCGATCAAGATTTATCTTTTTCAAAGTTATTAGGATTTAGTTGTTTTGGTGTTGCTGTTTTTTTAGATAGTGTATAATTCATTACTCTCACTTTTTCTCTCTCTCTAAAAAAAACAGACTCTAGATCTACCGAAAAGAAAAGAATACAAACTCTGAAGTCATTTCTTAGTATAATCAGTGGACTATAGTGAAATGAATTTCCTCAGTTCTATAAATATCTATAAAGCTAATAAACAATTTCTCAGTAAGCAATAATAATAATAATAATTTTTTTTTTTTTTTTGCATTGGATATAGTTGTTTTTTTAACATTTGTAAAAAATAAAATGGAAAGTTTTTGAGTCTTTTTGAAAAAAATAATAAATTTGCTTTAAAAATGGATTTTATTTTTTAATGCATCTCCGCAGTCTCAGTAAATGAAAGTAGAATGCGGCATTTTGGGGGGAAAATATATAATTAGATACAAATAGTTATTAGACATCTTTCTGTTAATCATTATTAATGAGCGTCAGTGAGGTAAAATGATCCTGTTGGCACGTACGATAGTTTAATAGATCTCATGATCGATGAATAAGTAAGTGTTGACTTAAAAGTAGATTAAATATAAATGAATTTATTATGTTTTCATATAAAAAAAGTAAGGCTCACATAATTGAACATTATACAGTGGCGTAGCTATGGTGGGGAGGAGGGGGAGATTTTGAAAATCCCCACTGGCCCCCACTTGAGGGGGGCCTAAATGAGTGTTTTTTTTACATTAAAAAATAAATATTACTTAACATACAGGGGCCTTCAAGGAGGTCAAGCCCCCCGGGCCCCCAAAGTATGGAAAATTCCTAGTTTCGCCCCTGACATTATATTACCTGCTTGGAGGCTACATTGATAATGTCTAAGCACTACGTTTGATTCAAGGTCCCTCTGGTAAAGTCTTATTTCTTTCTTAGTAGTAGTGTTCACTGTGTGCACCAAGACGTTAGACGAGTTGGACATTATCTTGGTACCGTCTTCTATTTCCAATTTATAAGACAATGACGAGAAACAGAAGAAAACAATCACAGCAAAGTCTTTTTCTGTCGTCACATTGCAACACTCCAAGTCCGGAATTTTTGTGTCGTTTACATACAGACAAACAGTCTCTGGATAGGCTGAAACAAATACATGTTTACTTTTTTTTCTTTAAAAATTAATAAAAGGAAATGCAAAGAAAAACAGAAATTGTCTTTGTCAACTACAAAGGCACATAGATATTTAATGTTTGGAGAACTACATCATAAAACAACAAATCACTATATGGAAACAATCTCCGTAGCAATGTGTTTAGTGATTGTTAACGATAAATATTAATGTCATATTATGGGTTTGACATTGAATTTAGTAAATAAATTTTTAAAAAAATAATTCAACTAAAATTGTAGTTTTAAATTAGTTTTTCATTCCTCGCGTCACTGGTTAGAAATTATTTCAACCAAAATGTGTACTTTGAAATTGATGAATCATCAAAAATTCAATAAAACCAAAAAACAGGTGTCTGCGAGATAAAATGTTTTGGGAACCACTGGTCTAAATAATGTACAAAAAGTCACAAACCTTCAAGTTCCAGAAGGTTTGATCAATAATTGCTTTACACAGCTCAGCCATTTACACTTATTCTTTTAATCAACTTACCAAAGATCATTGGCAGCTTCAGCTCATTGCTATAGACGCTGTAATCTTTAAAGATCAGCACGCCTCGTACAGTTCCTAAGCTAAATGAAACTTTAGCTGTGATGTTGATGGTGATCGAATAAATGTTGTCTGTGCTGTTGTACTGGCAGTGACAATTTTCTTCCTTTTGGCGTTCGCAAAGTTCCACATCGATGTAGCAAATCTGTCAGTTATCGACGATAAGAAAAAAGGTAACATTAATGCATACATACATAGTGATTATTTGGTAAATCTATCTCTTTCTCTCCTTCTCTACTCTTTCTGCCCTTCTCTCTCTTTCTTTTTACTCTCTCTTTCTATTTCCTATTTCTCTCTTTCCTCTCTCTTTCCACTTTCTCTTTATCTCCTCTTTCTCTTTTTCATGTTTCTCACTCTCTTTTTATATCTCTCTCGTTCTCCTTCTCTTTCCCCCTCTTTTTCTATCTTTCTAATTTTTGTACACACTGTAGGAAAATTCAGTATAGTAAAAATGTAAACACTGTTATTCCTACTATTGGTCGGAGTCTAACGTTGATGCTGCCTTCCCTACGGGTTTTTAATCTCCTTTTCTAGAGACAGGTCTTCTCGAATTGTTTATCTATGATAGAATAATTCATTTACAGCATCTAGCTTGATATCGTCAATGAGGGTGGGAGGTGGTGTTGTAGCAATTGGGCATATAACATAAAAGTAAAGTTCTCGTAGTAGGAAGAACATAAACACTTTTTATTTTCAATTAACAGTGTCCTTCTCAATTAACAGTCGTTAAACGACTATGCTTCATCTAGAACACTTTTTCATATGGCTGTGGAGCCTTATTTTGGAAAGACAGTCCAGTCCATATATATTGCAGGTAAAGGTGGCTTGCGCTTTAGTAGAGGAGCTGGCCATTGTCCATATGGCACGCTTTACTTCAACAGCTGAGGCCCATGTTTTATTGTTTTCCATAATTTTCTTGGTCACCGTCTTTTTCCTATTAGTGCGGTTTAGTGCTATATCTTCGCTATTGTCACTATCAATGTTCGCTGTTATTAAATTCCAATTTATCACATTCACGTAACGGAAGTGGGGGCGATCAATTGTTGTTTTCGAGCCAGACGCGAGCTGACCGTACGAAATGATTTTCGGGATGCGATTGTACTCCATCCGGCGAACATGTACGAGCTGCGATGCCTGAGGGCTGTAAAGATGCTGGGAACGCCCTTTCTCGAAAGGATCTCAGTATTACACACTTTGTCTTTCCATGTGATTTTCAAGACAACGCAAATGGAATGAGTTTAATGTTCTTTCTCTTGCTTTGGTTAGGTCAACCCAATTACAGATGAATCAATAATAATGCACAAGCATCTTATTAAAATATTTACAAACGAGAAACGTAAACGAATAATATTTGGGCATGAATGCTACAAATTCTGGTTACACAAATATATTCCGAATTTACAGAATGAGCTATGGTTCATTGTAAATAAGTTTCCGACAGCTTACACATCTTCTTAGAACGTAATTCGTAAAACGTGGATTCATTACTTTAATAAAGTTTATTGCAAACATTAGTAACTTATCGGAAATTTGTGCTCGTACAGCCCGACACAAATACACTAAATCAAATCTCATTAGCCTCATTTATTTTAAATTTCATTTAAATAATAACTATAGTATCAATAAACACACTTGCAACAAAATGTATGTTTGTGTACATTTATTACTTACATAATATGTAATATCAGGTGACCGAGCCTTGCTCGGTTAAATAATTTCATATACCCGAAGTCATTTTTGGATTTTTTTTTATAATTACGAAAATGAACGATTGGATAAAGACTACTAATTCGAAAAATTACTTTAGTATTCTGTTTGTTCTATATGTAAATTGGTACGTTCAGACATTTAATTTTGGAATTAGTATATTCATTATGGCTTTAGTACGAAACATCGAGTGACGCAAATTTCTACGTTATTGAGGAAAACTTCAAAGACTTTCTTACAAGCCAATAATAGTAGGCCTACGATAGTTTTACGCTGTCTAGACTGTAGGAGGACTTAAGAGACTTGATATTTAATCGCCATGTACAATTACATATAGAACAAACAGAACACTAAGACTGTCAGACCATAAGAAGTTCATACCGGCTTTTGCCATCCATCTATCCCAGTGGTGCTACTGGTGCTACAGCCCATGGAAGGATATGGCCTGCTTTTACACATCCCTCCATTCAGATATCTTCTAGGCCTTTCGTCACCACACCCTAACCCCATGTTTTTTACTAAAGTTTATAGTTAAATCAAAAGTGGCTGCAGCGTACGCAAACTCGTTGACCGCTTAGAATATTGTGTGTTGGTTTCCTTTTCGAGTCGATGTGAAGCTCGAAGTCGCAGATCCTCAAGTTTCCTTAAACGCTCCTCAGAATTTTCTAGCTTGACGATATTACTAATGATTGCATTTACGAATAATAACGTTATGTCAATAAAATATTAACTTCACGTCAATAATAATAATAATAATAAAATTATTATGTTTATATAAATAATGTTTGTCTAAATGAATCTATATAAAAGACCTTCTAAAAAAAAACAAAGATTTAGATCGAACAAAATTATAAAATATTTGTCTTCTATAAATTTAGAGTGGAATTGGCAATGCTGTTACATCTAGATCTAGTCTAGGAAAAAAAGCGATTGAAATCTGGCTGAAATCCTATAGCTCAGACGTAGACGTCTAGATCTATTTGTTTTCCTGAAAAGTTGTGAACATCTTTTCTTCTAGAAATTACAACAGAAAACCTATTAGATTATTATTAGATCTCTTCAACGCCGCAAACCTCCTGCTATTAGGGAAGAATAACGGCGAGCAACATGGCGGTTTTTTCGACGGAGAACTGAGAATCTAGTTGTAAGTCTAGAATCAAGACCTAGATCTAGACGTAGATTGTTTGTTTGTTGTTTTACATGTTTCGGATGTTCCTTCAGAATTGAAGATAGTTACTTCCTAGTCCAAACCTCCCGCAGGACGACGGGGGATGGGAGCGGGCAGGGTTTGAACCCGGGACCATCGATAAATCCAAACGACAGTCCAGCGTGCAAACTGCTCGACCAGGCAGACATCCAGATTCCAGATTCGGCGTCCATATCTTTCTTTTCGGCCTACATTATAGCTAATTAAAAATATACAATTAATCAAATTCTTATTTTAACGTGCCTTATAATAAAGGGATCAAGCGATTAATTTGTAGAAACACTTGGAAGCACTTGAGCGTCTTCAGATAACCACGTGCTTGATTGATGTTCACTGTTTTAAACCTTCAACTACGGTGCGCAAATATCTAGTTGTGTCTATTCATTCAAACGCGATAAAACTTGTTGCAAAGAAATGCTTTAGTGAACGGATGTAAGCCAGTGACGTAGGAGGTGTCAAGTTTTTTTTCCCTTTGACGTCGTGGGAAAAAATTTCATTCATAAATTCTCCATGTCATTCATAAAACCTTCAAACCAAAATAAGTTTTTCCATAATGAGACATTTTTCAAACCGATATAACGGTCGAACTCGAGTTTTCCCGATGTGGCCAATGAGCTGAGCATTTTTTTCTCACTAACATTTAGATACGTTGAAATTTTAAAGAAAATCGTTAGAGCCGTTTTCGAAATAGAAGAAATATATATATACAAGAATTGCTCGCTTAAGAGTATAGGATTTTTGTACTTTTTCTCCTTAGGGCTCGTGGGAAACTATTGAGGTCACCGGTTCAAAATGTTTGAGAACCTTTACTATAGAAAATCTATGTCATGAACTCAGCTACGTCACGCGTTTCGCCACATATATTCATTGAATTGTATATACATAATAACATAAATTAATAAAAAGGCGTTCAGTAGTTTTTTGCGTAACATATTAATTTTCCACTATATAACCCAGCTAGATTATTGTATCTATTTCATATATCTAGGTTACGTATTATAGTTTAGGGGTCAGTCATAAGTTAGGACAGAATACAAAATAGCCAGTTTTTATCTACTATTGCCGATTAATTACTCTGTTTGCATTCTATTTCTCTTTTTCCTGGTAAATAAATAAAACTAGTGTATTTTTTGTAGGATTAGATCAAAAATACTTAAACTTAATTACCAATCATTCTATAACCAAGAAAAGTAATAACAGTATTTGATATGCCACATAATATGACTACTTATTACCCCTTGAAAGTCCTTGTAAGTTTTAGATTTGATTTGAAAGTTTATCTCCCTAAAAGATGCTATGTCTTCTGTGACATTCACTTGACTATGAAAAACAAAATTGTGTTCGTTGTTGAAAAACGTCTTTTTCTCGTCGTAAGGTTTCTCCTGTGTCAAAGTAATTGTCTTTTCACAGTTTATTTCTGAAAAAAAATGTATTGGACATCAAAAGAAATTGTTACTAAAAATGATGAAAAAAAATTAGAGTAAAAGTCTCTATACATCTAGGATGTTAAAAACCTTAATAGAAAATACTGCTTTGGGATCAACTCTGATTTTAAGCTGCAGTAATTTTAGGGCGTCCAGGAACACACTCTAATGGGTAGTGGCATTAGTTGTGGACAGTAATGGTGGTTGATTGTTGTGCTAAACACATAATATATTTATAAAATGTTGTCCAGAGAAACAGATGAGCTTTACAACATCTGCCCTAAGAGCGCAAAGTTTGCTTTCGGAACTTTAAACAATAATCCTATACTCTTAAGCGAGCAATTCTTGTATATATATATATCTTCTATTTCGAAAACGGCTCTAACGATTTTCTTTAAAATTTCAACGTATCTGCATATTATTGAAAAAAAAAATTTCAGCTCATGGGCCACATCGGGAAAACTCGAGTTCGACCGTTATTTCGATACATAAAATGTCTCGTTGTAAAATTCATTTTGGTTTGAATAAATTTATGAATGAAAGTTTTCCATGACGTAAACGGGAAAAACTCTGCTTACGTCACTAGGCTTACCGTATTACACTAAAATATGTCTTTGCAAACAAGAACGCGTTTAGAGATATGAATGAAGGGATGTGTAAAACTAAAAGCAGACCATTAATTTTGGTTAGAATAATTTATGAATGAAAGTTTTCCATGACGTAAACGGAAAAAACGCTGCTTACGTCACTAGGCTTACCGTAGAACACTAAAATATTTCTTTCCAAACAAGAACGCGTTTAGAGATATAAATGAAGGGATGTGTAAAACTAAAAGCAGACCACGTGCTGTAGCACCAATGAGATGGATGGATGGCAAAAGCCGGTATAAACTTCTTATTGTCCGACAGTCAGGCTGGGCAGGGCATTTATTTAACCGAGCAAGACTCGGCCACCTGATATTTATGTTTTAACTAATGTAAACTTAATTTTGGACTAATAAGTACAATGTAGATTATTTATCCATAATATAAGAACTCTTTTCGACATCATGTTCAGTATGTTGGGTCCTCCAACTCCTTTTAAGGAGCGCCACGCTGTTTCAGAAACGCTTATCGACATACAATATGTAGATAAGAGTGTAAACCAGTGTGTCTCAATTTTTACCTAATGGGATCCAACAAGAATAATTTCGTTTGCGTCTGGGGACTAAAAGGAGCGCTATAGGCTAAAACAATTGGTCCCAACAACTTTTATAATGTAATGATAAAGAAAGGTTATAAAATTATTTTCCTATTTTTTGCAACTTCGACTACTTCAACGTTCTTGCCAAAGAAACTCACGTTCTATCATACGGCGGCAAGACCGCGATACAAACAGCGATGTTTTTACGAACGTCGGTATGGACAGTATACAGGACTTCTTATGGTCCGACAGTTACGCTAGGCAGGGTAGAAAGTATGCCGAAAGTAGTCTTTTTTTTTTTTTTCGATGAGCTAAAGAGTGGTCAACGTAACAGAGATGTCCCACGGAAACGCTTTAAAGACCAGCAAAGGCTCTTACTTGCTTTAGAAGACATAATTGCATGCGGCTTCAGATCCTGATAGTTTGAGTTCACTTACAAAGAACAAAGGATATATTTGAGACCAACATAAAATCCACTACCGAGCAGAAACGTAGACGGCGAAAAAAAAATCTTAATCAATCACCGGCGGACAATGGTTACGCCCTGCGCTGGATGTGGCTAACTATGTTGACCACAGCTGGGGTTGCATAAGCAGGGGAATACTCATTAATCAGACTCGAAGACAAGCTTTATTTTAGTTTGCATAATGTTTTAAGATATATTTAGATTCCTAATTTGAAATTAAATGTTTATTAGAATTTTCCTATCGTGTTGTTCTTTTTTGTTTGGGGGGTGATGACGAAATATTGTTGCGTAAGTAATTGTAAGAGTTTTGTATAGTAGAAATTGTTATTTTCTGAAGATAGTATTGGACAGGTAGTATGTTTTCCTATGGAATCTGGGGGGAGGAGGGGCTCTGTAAGCAGGTAAGAAGCTGAACCCCGACGTCAAGCGTTTTACTGTGTTCTAAGGTTCAAACATTTATCCTCTTGTCTAGTACAGGACACTTTTTTTTTTTTGTCATTTTAATTATAGAAGAGTTCATTAAAAAAAGAAAGAAATTGTATTTAAAAGTATTGGGATTGGCTGATGCGCATGTCAAATTGAGTCTAATAAAAATGAAGGCAGCTCTACCCAATATTAATACGCAAGTGAAAATAAAACAACATATAGCCTACGTACGAATTCAGCTAATATATTATGTGTCTTTTGTGACACATTCGAGTTAAATATTGAGAACTAACGTTCTTCATATGCGTGATCTGAGATAAAGTTATTTAACCCTGGCGAAATAGTCATGGGAATAATCGAAACAAGAACTCTACTATAGAGATGGCATGCGAGATAACCACTGCATATAAAAAAAAACACTTAAGATAACTGATAATTGGCAAGGTTGATTTTAAACTGCTAGATCTTTCTAAATAATGTTACTATCATCGTCGTGAACAATTTGTATGCTCCATAAATTGTTTAATTACAAAGAAAATTTTAATGTCATACTTTAAATACTTTTATAGAAAATCTAACCATCTTTTGTTATTTATTTTCTAATATAATTATATATATATATATATATATATATATATATATATATATATATGGCTCCTTCTGTCTCGGGAGACAATGTATGTGCCGAGATGAGTCACTGGCTTTGGTTACGTCTTGAGACAGGGCAGAATCTGGAGTGGCTAATCAAGCCTATTTTACTTAATACTAAGACTAACACTAGTTTATTAATCTTTAACTGTGAACTGTAATACATTTGATGTTTTTATTTTAAATATAATTCAAGTAATCATATTTTAAGAGTTTTATTTTTTTAATACTTCCTCTTTCCCTTTGTTTTTCGTTTTTCTTAAGGGGTCTAATGAATAACGGATTTTCAAATTCATTTTTATGGCAGTAATCTGTTTATGTTTTGTTTTTTTTTTCATTTTGATTTAAATTTTGATTTAAAGTTCCGGTTTACATTTCAAAGACTTTTTAAAGTAATTTTGTACTAAAGAGTTAAAAAGAGACCAGAAAGAAAATTCGACATGTGATACAAGGAGGCACATTATTTATTTTACTTAAAACTCTTATAAATTTCCGTTTGACGCTCTCATCACTGTTAAATATAATTCAGTCTTTAAGATCCAAGCCTCTGTGTGAATAACAATTGAGTGACCGTATTTCTAGATGAGTTAAATCTGGTATGCTTGCTATTTAATAGTTAAATATTACTGCGATTGTGAAAACTGATAACGAGATTACAGAAAGAAAAAAAAAAACAGAACAACAACATACAAAAAATAATAGCAAATCAGTTTTTAATAAATGAAATAAACAATGATCATCTTACCGGATATTATAAACATGATAAACACGAATTTATATTTCGATATCCATAAGGGTTCCATTTCAAATTCATGGTTCTGTTAAAAAAAAAGTGTAGATTTATAAGTTCTCTGCTTACAAACGATGCATCAAAAAAGAAGAAAAAGCTATTTACACTCGACTGTACAAGGCAGAGGGTAGATAGCTTTTCTCTTACAAATAAAAATGCTACTCACCCTTTAACATGTTTCTAAAGAGATGAAATGTTATAAATCTTTATTCGGAGCCATGTTACTACCAATATTTTTTTTTAAATGTTTAATTAAAGTGAACATCTGTTGTTGTTTTTCTCCCACGTCATTGCAAGTGGCAATCTGAAACAAGATGAATTCAAATATTTATTTATAAGAAAGCATTGTATCACGTTTTCAACAAAGCGATTCTATTGTCTACCCGCATTATTAACTTTAAAGATCATTTTTTTTCCCGATTGGCCCAAAAACGTTTTAATCGTTGCTTGGCGTGAAAAGAAATTATCCGGCTACTTTTAAGCAGGCGACATGCTTAATTCCTTTTGTTTTATTCCACGCTAACATCAACTCACTCTGTCTATTTGTTTGTCCGTCTGGAAAAGAAAGTTTGCACACTTTATTTCTCAAACATTGTTTTTTCGAATCAAGTTGAAACTGTGAACAATCATTCATTGCATAAACACCACAAGAATTAATTAAAAATAAATATTTTTTTTATTACTAGTTATTTATAACTTTTAATTAATCATTTAGTGCCAAATTACTAAATGTTAAATATTGATAGTTTAACTTTTATTTTTCCCTCCAAAAACTAGTCACACAGGAGTCCGTAAAAAAAATAATTAAAAATATTTTCTTTGGAGGCGCGGTGGCCGGGTAAAGCGCTTGGCTTCTGAACCCGGTTCGAATCCTGGTGAAGACTGGGATTTTTATTTCGGGATCCTTGGGCGCCTATGAGTCCAGCCAGCTCTAATGGATATTTGACATTAGTTGGGGAAAGGTAAAGGCGGTTGGTCCTTGTGCTGGCCACATGACACTCTCGTTAACCGTAGCCTACGGCAGCGGATGACCTTAAATCATCTGCCCTATAGACCTCAAGGTCTGAAAGGGGAACTTTCTTTAGGTGCTCAAGTAAATGAATGTGATTTGTTAAATGGGCATCAGTGTTTTTTTTTTGTTTTTTTTTAAATATAAAATCGTGTTTATAGCACACATCAGCATTGTATATCTAAACAGAATTTCAAATATGTAATATTAACATCAGTAAATAATCAATATATCGAAGCTTTAAGCTTTAATTTAAAAAAAAAATAATACAATAAGATATGTAATTAATTTATGTCAGACATTAGGAAATGTAAAAAGAAGATACCTTTTTTTGGCTTAGATATAGATTATCAAACAAAATGAATTAATTTTAAAAGAGGCGGCAGATTGAGAAAGAGAAAAATAATATCGGGAAATTCCGTTATAGAGAGAGAGAGAGAGAGAGAGAGAGAGAGAGAGAGAGAGAGGGAGAGAGAGACAAACATACACACAGTCACACACATAGGAATAGACTGGACAATGGTATTAACAATATATGTTTGAATCGTTAAAATATTTGTTTGCATTTACATATGTATGTGTGTGTGTGTGTGTTTGTTTTAGATATAGCCTTTATATGACGAAAAAAACAACTTTTCTATATTTAGATACTTGAATTGAAACAAACGCATTAAACTCCCGACACTTGACAATGAACGTATGAAATCGCGATTAGATCATTTTCCTATAAAAATTTCGACTACAATGTAGATATTCTTTAACAATTAATCTAAAAATATTACAATTTACAATTACAAAGAGTGTGTATGTTATCATATAAAACTTAAGTAGGCATCCATCGGATTTCCCTATTTGCATTAAATAATCATAATATAATTTTGTTTTGATTGTCTAAAATGAAAAAAAAATATTTAAAAAAATTCATTAGGCGTTGTTTTTAACTTAATACCGTGCTAATAACCTATTATCGATATATTGAGTTTTAATCTACTCGGTAAGATACCTTAAATATATATGGCAGAAGAGCTATTTTAGATAATTGTTTTAGTTTTAGTTTTAGCAATATTTTCTGCTTCAACTTTATAAGCCAGAACGCAGGAATTTTGTTAAATGTCTCTCTTCTAGTTATTTAAACTGAGAGTGATAGACGAATAGACAGTTATTTCACAAAACTTTACGGGAGGGGGTCTCTTAAAAATTAAATTGAGTGTAAATATTGTATCCTGATGTTTCGATATAGTCCTTTGAAATTAAATACTCTTTTTGGCAAAGTGCTAAGAACTCATTTTAACGAACAAGGCGTGCCTTAACACAGTCTGTTTTTCTATTTATCATGGCCAAAACCGTCATTCTATTAGCAGGAGTGGTTGTCTTCAGACATTCTAACGCCATCTTAATCTACTATAATAAAACATATAATACATTGTCTTCAAATATTTTACAAAAAATTGAAACTTATCTCCCACATAAATAATTTTTAGAATCCCCCTTTGTCGCTGTCTCTCTGACTCTGTCTTATTCTCTCCCTTAATCTATAATAACAAGATTACAAAGAGAGTTTGTGTGATACACAAACTCACAGGCGGCCCGCGTCGGAGTCGGATCCCTGTCAGATCCGCCTATTCGCAAGATATTTCGGATGTTCCTTCTAAGTTGAAACTAATTAACTTCTCGCTGTATGACGGAGGATGGCGAACAGGGTATAAACCTGCCTTATCTTGATGTTTGCGCACTAGAATTTAGTTCGGATTTATCGTTGGTCCCTGGCTCACTTCATGTATGCTCCCATCCTTAAACTATCGCAATATTTCTGAAAGAACAGTAAAGGTTAAATCATATTTTCAAAAGCCTTCAGTGGTTTTTTTTATCTAACCGTGACGGAAAGACCACCAACAGACAAAACGCACAAAGATATGCTTCTTTCATTCTAATGGGGGCACTAAACAGTTGTTTTGTTTAACCCATTAATCCCCAAAACTTTATTATTGCTTTAAATATACATTTTCTATTAAATATCAATTTCTATTGGTCAAATTACGACATTGCGAAAATAATTTTTTAAAATTCCATATAGTAACGATTCGGTGAGAATGTACACTGGCAGTGTACATGGTAGCGAGTGGCCCGTGAGGAACATTATATAAAAAAAAAACATTATTTTTTTTTTACAATCTTCAAGTGAAAACAGATTAGTTATAACATTGGAAAACACACAAATTTAGTATTTAAATGCAAAAAAAAATATATTTTTACTTGTTTATTTACTAAAAAAATAATAATAATATAGTAAAAAAAGGCATGAAATGTACATTATCCGGTACTAACCAGTACTATCCAGATATATTTTTTATAACAATAAATAATAATACAGTAGTGAGATATTCAAAGATCATGTCCATAAGCAAAGAATTTAGTATTTGAAGTGCAGTTTAACCATACATCCACTGTATATTCATATGCTTATAAAGTTTTGTAATAATCATAAATTCCTTTTTTTTATAATTCTTTTCATTGGGTCGCAGTCATCATTTGACATATTTAAAGAATGTTAGCTTGATAAAATATATAGACTCAATTCCTTTGTGATAATTAGCTATACTAAATTTTGACTAAACTGTATGAATAATTATACATAATAAATAACGGTGTCTTAGAGGTAGACATAATAAGCTATGATATAACACAAGGACCTAAAAACAAATTCTTTGATTCTAATGCTACTGAAACTGAATCATTTTTTTGTTTTATTCATTTATTTACTATCTAAAATCAGGTTTTCATCTTGATTCGTAATGTTGACATTGTGAGCTGTTTATATTTACTTGAGATCCTAAAAAGAATAATATAAATATCAATAATTATTATTATAATATTTCTTTCAGAAAAACATACATCAATAAGATTATAATTTGCTAATGTAACAAATATTATTCTAAGCAATCAGTTTAAATACCAGAGCATAAGAGAACTGCACCAAGTAAAGCAAAACAAGCAAAAATATAGGAAAGGAATTATTATATTATTGTTTATATTTTTCAAATAATAACCTTTTATAATAACCTTATAATTATCATAATTAGTTCTATAATTTGCAATTATGAGGGTCCAGGTGCCTTATAGCAATTATAAATGATAATATTGGTTAAAACAAACAAATCTTTGTTCTAAATGAAGTCTTGATCTATTTTGATTCATATATCAGTAATTGATTCCTACAGTGGCAAATTCTACCATGTACACTGGGAGTGTACGTTACAAAAAATTAAAATTTATAAAGACCATGCTACAAATGTTAAATCTAATAATAAATTCTAATACTATGATACTTTATGTTTCTAAATCAACTACTTTTATTTGAAAATATTTATAAAAAAGAGTTATTACTTACATTTTCCGAACGGGTTTCATTTTTTTCAATTTTTTACAATGTTGTCACTTTCAAGCGCAATAAAATAATAAAACGCAACTGTAAAAAGTCAAACAGCAGTAGCAAAATGTAGACAAACATGTTCTTAAACGAAAACAAAAGAAAAAATTGAAAAAACTTTAATTTATAAATGAAACGGTTTGCTTTTAGAAAACTAAAAGTAGCCGTTGCACCTAAACTTTTCAAGCCGCATTTAATGGTGAAAAAAATATTTTTCGTATCTATTTTAGTTTTGGCGCTCTGAGTCTGACAGACGGACAGACGGACAGAATTTCATTATAAAAAATGTGCGTGATATCTACATGCCAAGAGCATTTCTTATAGTAACATTTCCTCCCTTACGTTTACGTAATTGTTTTAGAATTGGTGTTTTGTTATTAAAAATCGCTTGCATAATTAATTTTATAAATAAAACGGTTTGCTTTTAGAAAACTAAAAGTAGCCATTGCACCTAAACTTTTCAAGCCGCATTTAATGGTTAAAATATTGTTCGTATGTCTTCTAGTTTTGGCGCCCTGAGTTTCACAAACGGACAGACGGACAGACAGACATTTTGCACAAACCTAATGGCGGCTTTTCCCCTAACGGGGGCCGCTAAAAAAAATAAATGAATAAATACATATTTTAATTAGCTCTTAAAATATAAATGTTAGAAATGCAATATTTGAAAGCAACCTTTTACATTTTTTTTTATAATGTGTCTTGTGAATTGGAATTGACACAGTCCATCTCGCTTTGTGAAATCATTAAGTGAAGTATCTTTCAGTCCATAGTTTAAAATGAATTCTAGTGTTCTCGACAGAGATGATTCACCAAACAAAACACTTACGTCTTTCCATTTCCACACTGATAATATCAATTGTGACAAAACAGAAAATTAGATCACATTACTTATCTTCAATTTTACTGAACAGAAATTTAAACATTCCACATTTTAAAAAAGCACGTAGTTTCCTAATGTGTAGTTGTTGCTAATTATTTTTTTATTAAAAGTTTTATATCAAACATTTAATCGGTTATTGTACAATTACTACACCTTCCTACTAAATTGGCCAATACTTCTTTTATATTTATCAATAAAATCATAATCCATGTGTTTTAACGTAATTAAGTATATTGTATAGGATAAACTAATTCAGAATTAATTATTTTATTTAAAAGATAAATAAATAAATATAATAAATTTGTAAAATATTTTCAGATCGATATAATAAAAAAAATGTTACTACGTTTTGTTATCACTTCACAACATTTACTTTTGATGCCACTGTTTATTACGGATCTCATATGTAAGTACTTTTCTTTTACGAATGCCATCTACAGAAACATTACTAAAGCAATACATTAAATTTGCTACACAACTGAATGCATGGCACGGATATTTATGTATCTATGATTACAACACTACATGACTGCCCGACTGTCCAGGGTATAACATTAATTAATGTCCTAGCAATTGAAAAAATGTTTTTAAAGAAAATATATATATATATTATCAAACACTATTAACAAACACTCATTTTGTCTCCGTATTAACATGTCAATGTTCGACATTTACTGTTATACAGTGCATTGTTATTTATAATGGTAAGATCCTTTACAAACGTCTTGCCAAGGACATCAGCTTACTAAATGCCGGCACTAGGTCTTCAAATGTCATATAAAAAAATATTGCAATATCATCTACACTTATCTACTAACTTATTGAGAGTTGGAAATTCGTTCACATAAGATGTCTTCAAAGTAAAGTCTAGGAAAACAAAGAGAATGGCATCTTTCAGAACTTGCTATTTATATGGAAGACGAGATGGCTGACGGTTAACGAGAGTGTCAAGTAGATAGGAAAACTACCCACCGCCAATGTCTTAACAACTTATGCAAGGTACATTACACTACCCACGTACATCTTAAAACATTTAAATCAAAATACGAGCCTTCATCAACATGTGTCCTATACTATTTTTTGTGGCAAATTCAGTTTGACATGTGTCTCATCCGTTAATGAGAATGGACGGGGATAAACAGATACGTTGTCTGGAATTGACTTATTTTTTAATTTAAGAAAATGAGACCTAACAAAGGCGATAGCTGAAAGAGAAATACTTAATGACTCTGTTTTCTAGAGACTTCTGAAGAAGTTTTATAATTCTTTTTTTTCTTTTTTGGTTCGACCATGTTCATTATGTCTTTTCTTCATGTAACAAAGTTTAATTAGGACTCAAGGTTTCTGCAATCTTAAAATCTTTTGTTACAAAGACAAGTCGTGTTAATAGAAATAGAAATAAAATACGCATATCATGCATAGACAACACAGACACCACCACATTATTATTCTTGCCTCACTTCTCAAGTACATTACGCTTACCAGATGCCTGTCTAGCTGTGCGGGTATATCTTAAGCTGTAGAGATGAACAGCTCCCATCCCCTTTTGTCCATCACAGTGGATTCATAGATAGGCAGCCAAACACATTACGTTTGATAGGATGGACGTACTGTTAACATGTTGGGACTATCTAGAGGCCATACCTTAAAAGGGAACTCAGTTTGTTTACTTGGTAAAAAAATTTCAGGGGGGGGGGGGGCTGGACAGCAAGTCACATTTCTACAACGTACCTTTGTAATGAGTCTGCTGGACTAAAAGAAACATAAAAATCAGTGACCTTTGTAGGCACGAGCTCTATCATTTTCTTTTTGTTTTTGGTAATAATAGCTACATTGGTAAAAATTTCCGCAGCAACAATCAAGTTTGTCCATTTTGCTATTTAGTAATCCAACATTGCCGAGACAATAGGAGGCAGATAGACCCTTTGTCCTCTTTTCCTATTTTGACTCGAACTCCACTTCTCTGGCCTCGTTTGTTTCACTTTGACTATTTGTTGAGAGTCTCATGGCGGTTTGTTATGTATCGGCCATTTGTTTCCTAAATGGCTAGTGTGTACATAAATTCATAGATGATCATAGTATTTATTCTATCCATTGAAACACTGTTTTTTAACATGCACTTTAGTAAAATAGTCCATAAAACAAGAATCATTTTTATTCCTTGAAACACAATAACAATAACACATATGAAAGGAATAATAGAAAACAAATGCAGATTATGCCACATTGTAATCAGGTAGCCTACCGAGCCGCACCACGGAAGTACTAATTAGTTTATATTTGTATTGATTATTTTGTGTTTTCAGATAAAAGAAAAAAATTGTGCTAAATTTCAGTTTGATCTGATATTGGTTGTCGGAGAAATAACATGTAAAAACTTTTTAACAGATAGACAGTGCGAGTTGAGATAATCTTTTTATAATCATTTTACACTCACCCGTTGCTTCTTTTTTTAACGATCATATCCGGCTCAAAGATTATTATTATATTTCTATTTTTACAATATTTTTTAGATTAGAATATTAAAAAGTTAAATATAATTTTTTTTCAGATTCACTTCATGATACAATTACGTGTGGGAAATATGATGAAAGAAATTATTCTGAAGTGATTGTGAAATACACGAAATTTCCAATAGCTATTCTGAAAGATTCACAAACGATAGTTATTTGCGAGATAGACAGTTGCAATCTTTTTAAAGGTTTCAGAGAAAAAACCGGATGTAATATTACATTGGACAAAAACAACTATCAGGTAAAATTGAAATGTTTAGAAAGAAATGCAGAAAGAACTCCAGTTGGACTGTGGTTATTACACGCCAAAAATAACGATATGTTATATATAGAAAGTGGAAGATGTAACTTGTATTTATACGGTAATACTTTTTGTATCGTTTCTATAGTTTTATTTGTTGTACTCCTTTAAATTATTCACATTTTGTTAAAGTTACAAGCAAACCATCAGTACTTAATAGTGCCAAATGGTGATAAGAAAAAAATAATATAAAATAATATAAAATTACAATATTTAGTAAATAAACTGGCGGATCCAATAAGGAGAGAGCAGTAGAGAAATCAAACAATTTGTATATTAATTTTATACATATTTTAACAATCTATATATATATATAATTCTCAAAGTCGACAAGTTCAAAAGTTAAAACACACAACAAGTAAGCAACAAGTAAACGGGAAGCTCCCATGGCGCAACATGGTGTGAATGGAAAATAGTGTATCCAAATCCGCACTATTTTCATTCACAAAATAGCATAGCGTAGAGGAGCATTTTGTGAATGAAAGTGGTGTATATAATTCTCTTCTTCTCAATTTGTCATAATATTAAGTAAGTATTTACAGATTATATTGTGTCGTAAGGCTCTTGAAATTAGAACGACAATACACAGATAAAGTCTACTATCAGTGTAGTCTCAGGTTTGAATTAGCACGGGTCCTAAGAAAGTGCGGGACCCGCTGCGGTCGCATATGATGCAGTGCCTAAGGCCTGCCCTGCAAAATAGCGGCGTATCCTATACCGCCTGTCGACTAGTATATACTAATTATTTACATTTTAAAACATTTGTTTCCATTAAATTGCCCCCTGCCTCTAGTATGTTGGCCGATTTAGTGGTTTGGAATCGGACCATTGCATCAATTTCTTCCCCCCCCCCTCCGCAAACTTTTGAGGGGAGGGAGGAGGTGCGAGCCAACTTTTTTGCATAAAATATAGTTTGTTAACATAATTAGTTTGATATCTATATGATAAAAGCTACTAAGTATCTATATATTATCTTAATATTCTTTCTTTTCCCTCATGGAATGTTTGACGATTAAATATGGTGGAAAAGTCGATAGCATAAATCCGACCTATCCCGACACTTAACTTTCGAATGGGGGAGGGCGATCCTAGTTTTTTATTTACAAAAATTACAGGTTGTTATCATAATTATTTACATATTTATATAATTTTTATAATATGTCGTTCCCCTTCTATTGGCCGCTTCTGTGGCAATGGGGAGTGGAGAGCTTTTGAGTGGGCGAGGCTGTCCAATTATAATTAGAAATCATAGTGTGTGCACAACATTAGTAGATAATCCTTATAATATAATATAAGCTACTTATTGATATTTCAACCTATGTGTTTATTATGTTACACCACACTCCAATCTCAAAATAATTCATTAGTATAAAAAGAAGAAGGATTGTACCAGGTAGTAGGGGCAATAGATGTAATTACCCTCTCCCAACTGGGCAGAACAATACTTATTCGTTTGTATATTAAATATGAAATTTTTTTTTTTTTAAAAACAAAATGAAAATAATAATTAATATAAGTTTTTACATCCTTATATCAAGTCATTATGTTTAAAGTTTGCCGTTTCTGTAGCAGTAGTGTTTTTTACAGGGTGGGCCGCTAGCCCCACGCCAAACCCTCCTCCTTTTTCACCCGGGCTTGGGACCGGCAAAGATGGCGGAGATGGCATCGAGACAGGTGTGAGACAGGGGTGCATCTTATCTCCCTTCCTTTTCCTCCTAGCCATCGACTACATAATGAGGAAAGCAATGAACCAGACTACCTTTGGTATTCCATGGTGTGAACAAAACCGAATGACGGACTTGGACTTCGCCGATGACGTTGCACTACTCGGGGCTACAAATAAAAGTATACAAGAAATGACGGAGAGCCTAGATAGAGAGGCACCCAAAATTGGCCTCCGCATAAACTTGGATAAGACAAAAATTTTGCGAGTGGGATATAAGGCAAAGGGTGCCCCTGTCAGACTTGGCGAGTCAACGCTTGAAGAGTTGGACAAGTTCACTTACCTTGGCAGCATTATAACAAATGATGAGGATGCATACCATGATGTAGTGTGCCGAACAGGAAAGGCAGGGAGCATTTTCCAAAGGCTGCAGCCTATTTATACAAGCCAAGCCATTGGACTCGAGACGAAAATACACCTTCTCAACACAATTGTCATTCCAACTGCAACATATGCATGTGAGAAATGGAAGTCATCTGTCAAAATTGAGAAAAGACTAAATGTGGCTCAACAAAAATGGCTGAGATGGATTCTGAGAGTCAGTTACACAGATCGGGTCTCAAACAAGGAAATCCTATGCTGAACTGGGAGTCGAACACTCAGTGAGGTTGTGACAGAACGTCGCATGAGGTTTGCGGGACATGTTCTACGACAAAATGAACTACGCATACAAAGAATTGCGATGACATGGAGGCCAATACGAGGAAAACACAAACAGGGACGTCCTCGTATAACTTGGCGTCATACCTTCGTGGAGGACCTCAGAACAGTGGACACCAGATTGGAGGAGGCTTCAGACATTGCCAATGACAGATCATTATGGAGACAGCTTGCCGCCCAATGCGCCGAACGGCGCGGGAGGACCTAAATCCTAAAAATATCAAGTCGCCTTTACCCATATTCTTTAATGCCAAAATGCAATCGTTAGCAATAATTACAAAAAGGAGAGAGGTCTCTTACTGTCTCTTACTTGATAGTCGTTTCCACTATATCGGCCCAACGCTTGTTCTTGAGCTCCTTCAAGGAATGCGGTATCGACATTCATGGCTGGGAAGCACTAGCTCTAGATCGCTCCGCATGGCGAGAACCTGTGAGTCTCGGAGTTTTAAGTTTTTAAGAAAGTAGAGTGGTCAGTGCGATAGAGCGCCGAAATAATAGAAAGCAGAGAGAAAAAGCAGGCCTATCTGCAACTGACAAAACTAACCCATGTCACATTTGCGGCCGGCTTTTCAAATCGAGGATTTGACTTTACAGCCATCTTCGAGTCCATAGGAAATGTGAAATGTGCTCATCTTCGAACACGAAGGAGGAGCTATATATCAGCCCAACGAAAACATGAAGTTTAAAAAAAAATATATGAAGATTAGATTAGATTTGAATCTAATTTATATATCTGATTATTTCTTTTCCGTTTTCCGAATTTTATTTTATTTTTTGTTTGTTCAGAGCTTTTACAAAACGAAGTTACAAACATTTTTTGAACAAAATTATTAAAGCTATTTCATTTTTTTAAATTTTTTTTTCGGTATCAACCCTCAAAGCTTTTATCTTTTTTTTTCAAAGAATACATCTGTTGCATTTACAATGTACTAAGGGTCTATAAATTAGCATTATAATTTTTAAAATTAAAAAAAATATATTCAAAGGGTCCTTCAAAATTAGAAATTTTGCTCGTCTCAAAACAGTTTTATATTTAAAGAGCTTTAACACATCGTTCTGTCGTTGTCTTAATCTGATCATTAAAAAAGACTACTATACAAAGTATCACTTAACATAAAGATAATATTTCGATAAATACGCGTAATAAAGATATGCTTACAATACTTGTATCTCGTCTGTAAGACATACTTCAGTATTGGCCATTGACCCCAAATACTGATTTTTCTAACATTTCAATACTTCAATACTTTTTACTTTTTTCAGGAATTAAAAATTTGATTCTAGAAAGTACTGCACATATTTTTAAAACTGTTTTTTAACGCAAATTACTTTTACAAATTACATTGTCAGTGCAGGATCAGATCTTGAAAATACTTGAATATATTCTATCATAAATTCTAAACAACCGATATTCTGTTCTGAGACAGATCAGTTGTTTCAATGATCTGTACACCTAGAGCCTAACTTAAAAGATATATTAAAAGTTGATACGCTTTGAAAAAGAACAGAAAAAAAAAAAAAAACAAACTTTTTTTTTACTGACAAATATGACAAGATTTATAGATTTACTAATAATATCGATTGAAGATTAATATTTTATTCTGCGTCGGAAGTAATATTAATAATTTCAACCCCCCAGTCCCCCCTCCATTTCACGTAGTTGATGTGTCCAAAAGGAGCTGCAGGTTACTAATAAGAAAAGATAAATGTTTATTGATCCAATCTAATGGAAATTCAGTTTTATTACAATTGACAATCTCAGCGTAACTACTGTACAAAAACAATACTGATGAACAATTCGAACAACATTCACAATTTCACATACGAACACACATACACATTCACAACCAGCGCTTTATGAATTTGACTTCTATGTACTTCTCAGCTGACCTCGTGACACTTTGACCGAAAGTGGGACAAAGGAGTTTTTAAATCTTTCAGTTTTAGTCTTGATGGAAAGGAGATGACCACTTCGTTCAGACCTTATGTAACAGTGGTTTAATGTGTACAGGTTGTCTTTAAGAATCGTGAGTGATTTGGAAATCATCTTTCTTGGAAAAGCTCTTCAAGAGATGGTAGCTGTACTTGAGTAATGTACGATACTTTTTTAATTAGTCAATTTATTCTAAGTCTTTGTGTCAGTGAAGTATTGCCATACCAGCAGGTGATGGCAAAGTTAATAAGACTGCTGATGGTTGCTGTGTACAAGATTTTGATTATTGATTAGCTTTCTGAGACAGAAAAGTCGCTAATAATATTTGGGATTAGAAGTGTCGACGGTTTTGGCTAAGTCATCGTCATCATCATTATAAGTGTCCTTGAATTGATCCATAAAAGTGCTGTTAAGGTTTGCTGAATGATATTCCTCAATCTATCCCAGTCAGCAGTTGTTTCCAGTATAAAATCAAGAGAGGGTCATGTACATTATTTCATGTCCAGCCATCTTTCATTTTGAACGATCCTTTTTACCTTGAGGATAATTTTCGAAATCGTGTCATTTCTTAAAATATAATCAAACCAGCTCAGCTTATCTGTCATGGTGTTGAATTGTAAACAATCAAACTTAAATTTTTCTTTTTTTTATCATCACCCATTACTCAGCCGTTTTCTGTAGTATTTTTTGCTAAGAGCTTGAAATTATCTTTAAGCCTTAGAATTCACAGTCCAACTTTTAGAATGTTGATAAAGGATAATTGCCACTATTTTTTTGTCCGTGACTTTTTTTCATTCAATAATCAGATATTAAATATTTGTTCAACATTGTCTCTGCCTGCCAAAAAGCTAATTTGTCTTGTTTTTTTTTTTTTTTTTTACATAGAACTATAACGGCTCTAATCTTAAGTGTGATGATAATTTCTTTAACACTATATTGCTAGTTTTGACATTGTTTCAAGATTCAAGCTAGCAGTGTTGGTCTTAAGTCACTGCTACCTTTGCGGCCACAGTGGGCCCCGCACAATGTTCAAGACATGCTTACTAGGGTTGTGAAATATTTAAAGTTTAGCTCTATTCCTTTTGTTGTTGTTTGATTACAGGTTTTATGGAATATGCCATTTTTAGCGGCCCCCGAAAGGGGAAAAGACGCTATTAGTTTTGTGTGGCCTGTCTGTCCGTCTGTATGTCTGTCTGTCTGTCTGTCTGTCTGTCTGTCCGTCCGTCCGTCCGTCCCGTTTAGTGCTCAGAAAGTA
>JADKLZ010037146.1:0-14412 GCA_021533235.1 Biomphalaria straminea
ATGTGACAAGAAGGTCAATAATGGTGGCCGTTTAGGTGTCTAGGGGAATTAGATATTTTGAGGACCTTAACTTGCACATAAGGACTACAGGCACAGTGTTAGGAATGCAGGCAACAAATACTTTTTATGTAAAACATATGTACAGTTTAATAATAAGAATGAAATAAGTATAAGATAAAAAGCCGTACAGTGTTAGGGCGGGGCCTAATTATTTACATAAATGGGACTATCATCATAAGATTTAAGAACCATGTGGTCTGAATGTCATTGGGCTTTGTTGCTTAGCTTTGAGTCCTATGCTGCTCTGACGAGACCGGCGTGACTGATGCTGAGTTGTCTGTGGGTGGCTGGCTTGATCGGTCCTAGCGCATGGGACAGTCCAACTATGTGTAGCTGCAGGGGCGGATCTTCTGGCATGCGATTGTTGGTCGGACTCTTCTGAGTAGTGAGTAAGGCTGGTATCCCCAGGTCTGGTATCAGCAGACTGGTATCCGCGTTACAAAGTTAGGGCTTCTATTAGAAGTAGCCTGTAATAAAAGCTGCAACGAGATTCGTAGATCGACTTAGCCACAATGATGACACTGGGAGGTAGACGCCTTTTCATGAAGGACATCTTCAGAATGTTTAAATAGAAACCATAATAAAGTTTCACAATAGTAAGGGGAGTTAATCAATTAAATGTTACATCTCATCAGGGGAGACGGTGATAACAATAGTGAAGTCTCACAAGGGCGATAATACATAGTATTGTAATAATGATGTGAAGAAACTATAACTTAGTTTCACAAATATCAAGGGAGCTAACACATGAGTATTGTATTCTATAAGGGGAGACTACAATAAATGGAGGGACTCCTAAAGGAGGATAAATAGTAAACAGTGATGTACATCTGCTCAGGTGAGATCGTCACGAGTGGCTAGAATGACGAGATGAGGGGAAAAAAGGGGGGGGAGATGGCTGATGGTCAGTGACTAGGTGTCCATTGTTTACATCTGGCCGTTGGGCCCGAACAATAGAGCACGCTTGAATGGAGACAGGGCTCGTTCAAGGAACGTAATCTCTAGAAGTTGAAATTGAATACAAGGGGAAATAATTCAAGTCTATCCTGGGCGCAGGGTCAGTGCGCTGTTTAAAATCATGGCGATCAGCCGAGGTAAGATAATGATAGGATAAGACAAATAAGATAATGTTTACATGGATTTACCTAAATAAAGTGATCTGGCCGACAGGCCGATAAAATAGAATATAGTACATAAATAATTACGGCATTCCTTGTCACGGAATGAGAGAAAAATATACTTGGTAATATGACATGTTACATAAATATTATGATAGTTCCCGGTCAAGGAATCTATCTATAAAATATAGAGGGCTCGTGGCGAGCGGTAATTTATCAGTGATAAATTAATAGTAGCTAGCAAGCTAAATACATGTGGCAAGAATTATAACTAATTCTAGTCTAGATAAAGTGGATGACTCTGACTATTTAGTCGTACAAGTCATGATAATAAAATATAATACATAAAGTGACTACTTACATAATCCAAGATAAGAATTACACAAATATGTACACAAATATAATGCACTAAATAAATGCACAAATATATAAATACACACAGTAAGAGGCCATTAAACATAAACCATATACAAGCTTACCACCAGTCCAATATTATGAAAGATATGTAATGAATGTAGTGAGCGAAAGCTCGTAAAGCTCAAAACAGAGAAGTATATCCTTTCAGCTCCTCAAATGAAATGAGAATAAGACCATTCGCCATGTGTAGTTAAAAAGGCTAAGTTGGACAGGAAAAGGGATGGGCTTGCCATTACGCATATCCTGTCGCGTGGTCAAGGAGGCGGGGCTTCCCAGGTGCTTAGATCGTCCGCCATGCCTAGGAGAAGATTATCACTTGACCTTCCCGCGCGTTTCATGTATTGACATAAGGATTGGCCCTTATCGAATGATATCGCCAATATGGTCAGACGACAGACCGTTTGTCTTACGTGACAGGGATTAGCTGCGCGATATAGACCTTGTTGTCGATTTGAAGAGGGTCCATTTGAACTGACCCGTTCCCCGAAGGGGGGGGTGCGGCAGGATGTTAGGTCAAGATATTCAGAGGCGTGCTTATCCTTGTCGATAAAGAATGTGCTAGACGGGTGTCAGATTAAGAAATTACATCGTGACACGGATGCCTAGATAAAAAGGGGGTGGCGGTAATAGCTTTAGATAGTTATAAGGGCCAAGCTGAGGTGATAAAACAAGATAGCAAAAAAATAAATTATTTAAATGCCTAGACCGAGTGATACCTTAAGAGGGCGAAATTTATTTTTGTCACAATCAATAATCACCACTTAAAAATAAACAACTTAGCTGTTAGATGCAACAAAAAGGGAGATAATACAAGAGTACAGATTTTAATCCCAGAAAATTTACAGTCTAAAATACTTATGTTATGTCATGATGACCCAACAGCAGGTCACTTTGGTAAAAAGAAAACCTACAACAAAATAGCAGAGAATTTTTTTTGGCCCAAGATGAGAGCTAATATTCAACACTACATAAACAGTTGTCCCCAATGCACTAGACAGAAAACCATAAATAGGGCACCCCTACAAAAGACAGATAGAGGTAAATATTTTTGGGACAAAATTGCTATAGATATTATTGTGACGATATCAAAACATGCATATAAGCTCATTCGAGATTTCTTTCCACCAAATCGTGGGAAACATTATTTTTAAAGTTAACACAATACTTTATGTCCACCTCCAAGAGATTGATCTCCCCTTGGTCCAGTTTCTCGCGGACTGGGCCAGGTACTAATTATTGACCCTGGACGGTAGACTGACACACAAAAGACCCGCACACACAAAGAAGTTCAGTTTAATGACGGTGGACCCCTCTCCCGGTAAGAATACGCCCCGATTTAAGATTGGCGAATCTGACCACTAGGTGGCCGCGACACAAAAGACATGCATTCACGACGTTCCTCCTTCGTCTCCCCCTTCCTCATCCGTAGAATGACATCGCAGTGTCACCCTTGAACGTAATTGTTTAAAGTCCTTACTCCTTGATTGAATCAGTCCATTCTATAGCACTGCAACATAATTGCCAACGCCAATATATCAGACTTGAAGTCTGACAACTTAAATATAGGATAGCTGTGAGAGAGGCGCATAGTTTAGTTTCCATTCGGTATATAAGGGAGACCAAATCTCACAAGTTTGGCACAGTTCAAATTCAGAAGTCTCCTCCGTTAGAGTGTTCATTTAGTGAGGTTTCTTTAGGGACAAACGGGTAAGTTTAAACGCTTTACAATACTTATTTTATCTTACAGGAATGTGCGTGTACTCAACCACGTTCCCCGTCATTACATTATGACTTTATTATGTATGTACATTATATTATTTTATATCGATGCTACATCTTCATTTGGTATCATAAATGCTACTACGGTTGACTGCTTTTGTAACCGCAGTTATCCGCCCCTTATTATGTATGATTTATTTCATTTGCCCATACCCAAGCCTTAGGATTTAATGTGAACTATAACTTTTCATGAATCTAAGTGTTTGTCTAATCGCTTAGACCCCTAGCTCTAAACTTAGAGTGCATGTGAAATTAATTATTGTACATTCCTATTCTACCTCTCATATATATTATTATTTCTCACTCCCTTGTGAACTCATGGTTCCTTGGATGAATATGATTTTGATTAATCATATTGAACCCTTATTATTATAGTTTTATCCCTAGTTCTATTTTTATCTTACTCTTCAGTGTAATATGTTCACTCCCGTATTTTACTATAACTGATTTACTTAATCAAATCCAATGAATGAATTCAGACTAGTATCATCTTATATTTTTTGTAACACATTTAATGTGATTATTTTATATATCTATATATATACATTGTGTTGGTTATTGAGTTATACATATGCTTTAAGATTATATAAATGCTTAATGTCTTAAATGCTTTATTGGGACTGACGCCAATGCCTGCATCTGAATGATTGCAAGGCATATAGAAGTCCCCGCTCAATGCCTTTAGGAAGTCCCTAACTGTCTATCTTATCCACAGCCTGGTTGCTGTAACTGGTGTTTGAGTAGCTGTACATGTAACCAATACCAGCTACCTACATCTACAAGAACTCCTCACCAAGCTATAACGATAGTCGACCACACCAGACCCCCCCCCTATTACTCACCTGTCAGCAAATAGGCACTGCCTACTATCCTTGGCTTCAGAGCATTGCCCAATGTCAACAGCGCCTACTAGCCAGTATCATCTGTCCAGTACCCGGCTCAAGCTGTCCATTGCCCTATTGCTACTGTCCACTGCATAGGGCAACCCTATCTACAGTGAACACTGGTGTGAGTCGATGCGTGTATCTATCAGCTAAGAGGCACGACTTAGTTTGCTGCACCTACCCTCTCTACTGCTAAACAGGCAGCGGCCTCACACTAGAGCCAGCTAGCCTATAGCATAGAAGACCTCCCGAGCCGACGTCAAAGACAGAGCCGGAGGACTCATCCTTCTGAGTGCCAGTCCTACGACCGCCAGAAGACGACCCAGGGATAGCAGCTAAGCATATAAGTTTAATAGACATAGGGACATTCTTCTCTTCAATCCATCTCTGCAATCCATGATGATTAATTAGTTCAAATTTCAATGTACCCATTTCAATATTAATAACCCAATTATACTTCTTCTTATTCATCTATTTACTGTAAACTACTGTGTTATTAAATCATTTTTAATTTATCACATTGGTCTGTTCTTACTGTTAGTTGCGGTGTGCCTGTTCAAATCATATATATGTTGGCGGGATAAAATAATAAAAGTTTCCCCTAGACTCAATAACAAGCCCAAATCTAACATACAACACATCTCGTCACAATTATGGGTCCTCTGAATCCCAGCAGCAAGGGAAACAGATACATTCTTGGCATAATAGACACTGCAACAAGATGGGCAGAAGCTTTTCCACTCAAAAGTATCACATCCGAGGACATATGTAACTCACTAAAAACTTTGTTCCTTAAGTTTGGATTTCCAAACAAGATCCTCTCGGATAATGCCTCCAACTTCAAAGCCAACCTAAACAAGGCATTTGCTGACATGACAAATATAAAATTAGTATATAGTTGTCCTTACAGTCCTTCAAGCAATGGTTGTATAGAAAGGCTCGTGAAAACCATTAAACAAATAATCTACAAACTAGAAAAAGAATCCATGAACACCTGGGATCAAACACTAAACTATGCTATTTTTGCCTATAATACAACAATACATGAAACCACACAATTCAGTCCCTATGAACTAGTATTTAGTAGGAAACCTAAAGGTCCTATAGAACTTTGGGCAGATAAAATGTTAGACCTGGAAAACTACAATGATTTCCATCCCTGGATCACACAAGTAAAAGAAAACTTAAGACAAGGCATAAAACTAGCTGACATAAATATGGAGAAGAACTTAAAGAGACACAGGGATATAAAAAATAAACATAGGAAGTTAAGGACACTTAATGTAGGAGATCAGGTATACATCAAAATAGAAAATAAATATAGCAAAAACAAAAATGAGGGACCATTTCAAATAATAGGCAAATTAGACAATAAGGTATACAAGATAGACAGAGATGGTAGAGAGTGTACATTAAATATAGATAAATTAGTCAAATTTGAAAAAAGAAAAGGTAATGAAGTAGACATAGTTAAGGCTGACACAAATTTAGAAGAGATCATACAAAAACACAC
Organism: Biomphalaria straminea; assembly: GCA_021533235.1. Lineage (NCBI taxonomy): Eukaryota > Metazoa > Mollusca > Gastropoda > Planorbidae > Biomphalaria > Biomphalaria straminea. The sequence goes on from JADKLZ010037146.1 coordinate 5,772, forward strand.
AGTAAACACCATAACAATAGATACCTCTTCAGATTCAAACATTGATAGAACTAACATAAACAACCTAACAATCAAGTACCCTAATGTCATTACTGTAGAACTTGGATGTACTGATTTAATTGAACATTCAATAAAGTTAGACAAACCACTACCAACAAAAACTAAAGCATATAACATACCTAAAGCATATGCAGAAGCAGTCAAAGAAGAGATGTATAAATTAATTAGGGAAAATAAAATAGAAAAATCAGATATTTGTTCATATGCATCACCTATGGTGATAGTTAAAAAAAAAGATAACTCTGCTAGAATCTGTTGTGACTACAGAGAAATTAATAAGTGCACAATTCTAGATCCTGAACCTTTACCTGACACAGAGACACTAATAAACATGCTCAGCAAAGCATCATTATTTACTACAATGGATTTAAATAGAGGATTTTGGCAAATAAAAATGGCAGAAGATTCAAAACAATACACTGCATTCAAATGTAACTTACCAGGTTTAGAGGGCATATACATATGGAACGTAATGCCATTTGGACTAGTTAATAGCACAGCAACATTTCAGAAATGTATGAGCAAACTTTTAGCGGGTATAGACAATGTCATGTCATATGTGGATGACATATGTATTTTTACAAGGTCAGAAATAGAGCACTTAGATACATTAGAACAGATATTTAACCGCCTGAAGCAACACAATATGACAATAGCTCCTAATAAGTTAAATCTACTTAAACAAGAAATACAATTCTTAGGGTACAACATCACTTACAATAAAATAACCCCTACTAAGGCAAACATTAGCAAAATAAACAAGATTAAGGAACCCAAGACAAAAAAGGATGTAAGATCATTACTTGGCTTATGTAACTTTTATAGAAAATTTGTACCTAATTATGCACAACTTATCCAACCTTTGGTTGAATTCACTAAGAAAAAACACTCAAATTCCATTAATCTAGATGAAAGAAGTAGACAAGCACTAGCTAGATTAAAAGACAAATTTAATGAACAGTTAGAGTTAGGAAGCATTGATTCTGTTTCTCCACTACTATTATACACAGATGCTTCTAACAATGGCATTGGTGCATGCTTACTACAACAAAAAGACACTGAACTCAAACCTATCATTCATGTCAGTAGAACATTAAACAAAGCAGAGAAAAAGTACTCAGTAATAGAAAAAGAATTATTAGCCATAGTTTGGAGTCTAGTAAAACTAAAGAATTATTTATTAGGTAGATTTTTCATAATCAAATGTGACCATAAGCCATTATTAGCACTAAAAAGAAAGGAACTTAAGAACAATAGAATCAATAGATGGTCATTGATTCTCAGTGACTATAAGTTTGACATACAGAGTGTCCCAGGCCATGAAAATGTCCTTGCAGATTTTTTATCTAGATATGTTGTACATGAAACAGATGTGAATGATGACAATGATATAAAACACATTAGCCAGAGTATTTTGTCTGAATAAGGTCACATAACTTTTTTGTATTGTAACTAGGTCAACATGACATTTTTTTTTTCAATGTATTGTAACAAGGTCATGACACCATGTTGTTACAGTTTCTCAACCACAATATGAGTTAATAGGTCATCATAACTATGACATTTTTTTTGTACTTGTAAATTTTTTATTGGGTCACTGTGACATTTTTCTTCAACAGTGTTAATTGTACATGAACCAAGCTGAACTTTTATTTTATTTTACTTATTTATGACCTCATTGAACTTGTAGCAATCAGTGTAAATACTATTTCTTATTGGCAAATAAAACTTGTCTGAATAAAACAGAAACATTTTTTAGCTGTTGGACTTGTATAAGATAATGAAGTGAAATGCACATAAAGTGTATACAATTTTCCTTACTTTATTTGATCCAGTGTATAAACATTTTTGAAACAGTAATCACATGTACTGACTACTTGTATATTTTCTATATATTTCCATGACAGCACAAGGATGCAAACACATATACTATGATGGTATTAATATTGAGTTAAAAAGGGATACAACTCGAAAAAAGCATTAAACTTACTTGTTGATTAATAAATTATTTTGAAACAATTATTGATTATTAAACATGTTGTAAATAATTTTAGGTACCATTATACATGTATACTATTGAGATGAATGATATAATTAAGTAATGCTTACTACAAAGAGAAGGAAAGCAATTATTATAAGTGTTAACATGTAAAAATCACTTGGAGTGATGATGTCCATAAATTTTACAGCATTTTGTCTAAAGATTTTCTGACAAAAATCTTTTATTGTGGTGGGGGCGTATGTAACAGCCAAGTTTGAGAACCACTATACAAAGTGATTAGAAATCACTTAACTGAAGTCCGTGCTGGGTGCACGAGAATTTTGACCACATGACCACATGACCACCTGACAGAAGTCAGTTGTTCTCCCAGACTCCGAGGATAAAGGAGTGTTATATTGTTTCATTAAATAAGAGGTCTTATTGGACTTAGTAAGATTTGTATTTCACACTGGATTTAATATTATACTTATGTACATGTGATGGCGGGAATTGCCTTATCATTATTGTGATTCATATATTGTATAAATAAACGTTGTCTGCTAGAAGGAAGTTATTTATTTATTTACATGTGTGATGTCCTAGCAGCTAGAACTTAAGTTAGATGTTCCTACGCTCTGGCAAATCTAGTGCGTAGAGTATACAAGCCAGAAGAGGCTTATTACTACACGATAAAACGACATTCGCGTCAACCATACCATTACAATCAGTATCATCTAATTTATTATCATCAATCTAGAAGCAGGACACGTTTTCAATTACGAGTAGAACAGTTCTCTGTGAACAATTGGTCTTAAGGACAAGAGTTCTTAAGACTAAAAATAATAATAAGGCTTGTGTTGGAGTCCGAAGATAAATGAGAAATGCACTTTTTCCCCTGGCTACGCAGCCCCAGCTGTGACCTACATATTTTGCCACATCCAGTGCAAGCATAACCACTGTCCGCCGGTGGTCGATTTAGATTTTCTTCTCGCCGTCTGCGTCTATCCTTGGCAGCTGATATTCTTTTGGTCTCAAATGTGTATCTCGCGGTCTTTGTGAGTGACCTCCAGCTGTCTCGTTCTTAAGACTAAAAACACATTTGTTTGCGCTACAAACGGAAGAGCTTATAGAGCTTAGATAATTTGATTATGCAGTGCTAAAAAGTAAGCCAAAATTGATCCTATGCCATTCGTTAAAAAACAACAGCATATCTTTCTGAACATTTTCATTATTTTTTGTAAACCGGTTACAACAAAACGCTAGTTATTCATAGTTTGTCCGCCATGTATAACGATCTCCAAATGGGGCACGTTTACTTAGAACAATAAACAATGTTCTTTAAAGTCATTCTGAATTGCCTGTTTAAACCTACATACACAATAAAATTACTGGAACTGTTGATACAAGTCACAGTATTCACCAGCTGATAGAATAATTTTCCCATATTGGTCGGCGATTTATCGGTCAAAGAGTAAGAGGCGTATTCTTGTGGAAGGTAGAGTGGCATTGACAGTACCGCGGCAGTGACACAGTAGATGGCGCAGACTGCCAGCAATGTCCTGGTTGTCCTGTTCATAGAGCGAGTGGTTGACGTCATCTTTTGTCGATTGATGAGCGCGAGTTGAATTTTGACGGAAATGACGACACATCCGGTCACCGTGAAAATAGGAGGGATAATCATACTGGAGAAGATAATCATGTGGTTAATAGTGTCTACAGAATCTTCGTGTTGAAAGAAAAAGGCTGACTTGACGATGATCCCGACAGATTGATTTCTGGCGGGGTCAAAAAAATAATCCAGATCCTGCCAAAAGCTACTGTAAATACAAATTGAAAGCCAGTAGGCGGCCATTACAAAAACAGCTAGCCAAGTTCTCGTTGGGGTCAGCACCTGGCTGAAATTTAACGGAAGAAAGATGACCACAAGTCTCTCCGCTGTGATAAGCATTGGAAGTGTGATTCCCAAGAGACCAAACGTGTAGTCCAGTAGAGTAAATATACTAAACAAAATGAACAGTACATCACAGCTGGCCTTGGAGTAGCCAACATATTCGTGGTTCCACACAGCCTCGTAGATAACCTTAGGCAGGCTGTTAAATGAGATCAAAAAGGTGATGTCTGACAAAGCCAAAGCCACTAAAAGGATGTTTGAGCATTTGGCCATCCCGTGCCGGACTAAGATAATAATGCTCAATATGTTGCCAACTATACCGAATAGAGAAATGATAGGAGTGATGCCAAACATGAGAATTTTCATAGCCAGCCACGTTTCTTGGTCGCTTAGGATTTCTGTCGTGAGACGAACTGATGTATTGGTCAGATGTGTGTCACTGTCATTGAGTGCTGCCATATTGTCACTCTGCGTCCTAGATCTACGAACAGATTTGATTAAATTTAAAATTGTATCAATCAGCTGGCTCACATAAATCCGTTAGCTAAGTAAATACCAATTTATCTTCTAAAATTATCATCATTGTTTACATAACGCAGATAATTATATAAAAGGATAAAACTACCATAATTAAATAAATGCTAATGTTTGATGAATGTTTTTTTTAATTTTTGTCTCCTCGGGTAGGAGCTTGCGAATGTTAATCTCGATTTCAATGTTTGCTTAAGAAAGTAAATAATAGCGAACAGATAATTACTTCTGACACCAGTTTATTTAATTATATTTTACTATTTGTAGGAAAAAAACGATACAGCCTACTTTTTACCAAAAGATTTCTTTGTTCAAATATCAATTCTCGTGATAAAATTGTTTCACCTACCTTGCCCCCCCCCAGACATTTACAAAGGACACCAAATCAAAGAGGTTTGTATTAGATTGACATAACAGATCGATCGAAGATAGATTTTCTTCTCATTCCGAAATTGCTGTTTGGTAAAATTGCCTTCCAGTTCCGCTTATAAGCTCTTGTACAAATACACTCTAAAAAATTAAACGTCTTTAGCTTATTTTAACATAAGAAGTTATTCATGAGTCAACAGAAATACTAGTGGTGGAGTTATGTAAATTATTGTTATGAACAAAAGAGGGTTGGGCGAAGTGCTACCATAGAGAGGGGCGGGAAGGGGTTCAATTTAATTTTTCATGAAAAAAAACAATAATTTTATATTTGCATTATGGTTGTAGAAACATATTTGAAAACATAAAAAGCTCAAAATGACCAAATGCCTTGACAGACAGACAGACAGACGGAGTCAGTTAAAAAAAAAACTTCGTAAAAAAAAGTTTGGGTTGGCGCCACAAGTAGAAGTAAGAGTAACTGTGAACAGCTAAAAGTTTCTCTATCTGTGTAGCCAGTGGCGTAGCTATGGGGGGGGGGGGGAGCTTTTGAAAATCCCCCGGGCCCCCACTTAGGGGGGCGCCAAACGGGTGTCCGAAATTTGTTTGTAAATACATAAATTAATATATTTGATTGACAAATAGTGTCAACAGGTGTCTTTGTTTTTCAACATTTATGGATTAAATTTATAACAAAGACTAAATCTTGATCTAGGTCTATTAGTACGTTGACTTTGTTGACATTTTTCAAATATTTTTCCGACAGAGAAAAGTTAAAGTTAGTTTTACATTTTAAAATACCAATCTTTAATAGATTTGTTGCCGACTTTATTTTCAAAAGAGATTAAAAATGTGCTTGCAGCAAAAACTAAGAATATTACTCTCTTTGTTGCCACGAACAGGGGCGTCCTTAGCAGTGCGCGGGGCCCGGGCGCGTGTCATGTGCGGGGCCCTTAGCCGTAAGGATAAACTATATATACTGTACCACATCACGCTAACCGGCTAATCTGTCTTTAACGCTGTAACAATAATAAGACAGTATGTCCGCATTAACGCTGTACGTGGGCATTTCTTATTTTTGTTACAAAACATAGAACATTGCGTAGCCATTGTTGGCTTACTATTGGCCGCGCAAAGTGTTATATATACTGTATTGTAAATGTTCTGCATAAAAAATTTATTTCAACTAAAAAAAAAGTTTAAAAATTACTCCCATGGCCATAGCCTATTGGGAAAAAAAACACATAGGCGGAAGCAACCAATCCAATTTTCGTTTTTTCTAACAGTTTACTGTTTGTTGCCTTCATCGGTATCATAGTACCCAGATATATCGTCATAAAAAATCTTGTTCAAAAGCGTTGATTTCTTCTGTATGTTTTCCCATAGTTTGTTTATGATGTAAGATCTGGGTGTGGAATGTTTTTTTTATGATAACTGCTTTCTGCCATGTTTGTCCTAGATGAACTCTCACTTTCTCTCCGACAGAGTAATCTTTAGGTAGTCTTGCTTTTGCATCGTTTTTCACTTTGCTTTTCATCTGTCGTTCGTTGAGTAATGTCTCTGCATTTTCAGTTCCCGATTGTTTCAATAGTTTGGGATCAGTTGGAATGATGTATCTGAGTCTTCTAATCATCAGCGGTTGTGATGCCTATCGGAGTATTTGTATACTCGAGCATAGCAGGATATAGAATTATAGATCCTTCCCACTTGTATGTACCCTGAATCCATTTGCTTTCGCACAAAACATAAACAATAAATAAATTGAAACCCATTCATGCTTTCTGTAAAATGATGAGAAACGGACGAAGCTGATCACCCAATCCAACGAAAAAGCAAAAGAAGGTAGTGAATTCTATGGATTCACTGTAATCAAAACAACCAGAAGAAAGAAAAGACTTTATGGGAAGTTGAGTTCTAATGTAGCACAGTTAATAGAACTGCTATTCAAACATGTTGCGACAGAAGTGCTGGACAGATTTCATATGGGGATGAAAGACAGATTACAAAAGCTGGAAAAAATGGATACTTTTGGGTTTCTTCTTGAACCAAGAAACCTGTTGGATGATGACACGCTTATGACAAACTGTGTTACTTTTTCCTGTTTGTATGATGAAATAAATGGCAAATCGCTTTTTCAATGATGTTATAAATGTTTTGTTTGGTATAATGCACAAATTGTAAGACTAATTTCCTTATGGACAATAAAGATTATTATTATTATTATTATTATTATAGATGTACGAGCAGTTTTCATCAACAAACCAGTAATACAATCCACAATAGATATATTGCGTAAAAAGACTTCATATGGTAATTACGTGTGCTTAAACCTTGCAACCTCCTCGAATACCGCTAACTCAGGCCACCTCCATTGCGTCATTTTCAAAGCTCAAGTTCATCAAAAACTATTCCAGGAGCACAATGATGCAAGAAAGGCTTATCATGGCGTTAATGTCAATGAAGTCACAAATACTAGAAAGTATCGATGTAGAGGATGCTATAGATGTCTTTGCTGCTCAGAATGCACGACGTGAAGCGTTATGAATTGAGGTTTGTCACTTGTGCATTTTTTTAGCTAATAAACAATTAACAATAAACAATGATTATTATTTTTTTGTAAAGTGTACTGATATACTGAACCAATTTGATCTTGGGCTTATATATTTTTTGCGTACATTATGTCATGGCATATGTCGAATGTCAAAATGCAATGGGCCCCCCTAAAGAGGTCGATCCCCCGGGCCCCCGAATCCCTAGCTACGCCCCTGTGTGTAGCATGATTGGTAGAGTGCAGTAGATATACCTAATAAGCGAACTCTTTCATCATAGTATTTGATAGTATCTCGATTGATATGATTTTATATTGAGCTATAACTGGATTAATATGGCGAAATGGCGCATTAATCTAATCCTTTATTAGCGACTCCACTAGCTCAATTACAATGCTTGCGCTGTTGGTACTTTCAATTTTCCAATGGGTATTACTTTTTTATTTTTATTTTGGCCTAGCATGGGACTGTAACACTGGCTCCTTTTTTGAAAGCGCGCGTTTGGGTTGGTGGTAGTAGAGGCAGTATTTGCGAGCACTAAACATGGCATCATATTCTCTTACTTCACAAGAGCAGCAGTAGGTGAACGAAGCAGTTGTCTCATTGGATAAGGCATTGGGTTTGTCGAGAGTAAACTTGTTGACTGCACAGATCAGATAGTCTATACGAGACTAATAATTATTTGGATACACAATTTTGCATACATTTTAGATATAAGTATTTTTTGGGTAGCATTCAGCTACAGAAAATGCTGAATCGAAAGTCACTTGCTATAGACCCTGTCTCGAATTGGCTGAAGTGGAATCGAAGCAGACAGGGCCCGTTATGGCTGGCAGCATATGCGTCACATGGATTGCCAAGATCCACGATGGCGGCTAGAGAGGTCAGAAAAGTCGATCATTTCGCGGTGTAGGACGAAACATTGTCCGGTTTCGTCCGAACTATGACTTCGGATGTCGTTATTGTGGAGAGAGCGTGGTAACAGTATCACATATCCTGTACTATTGTCATCCATTCCGACGATTAAAGTGGGGGGGGGGGAGGAGGCTATCTGGAAGGTCATTTTTGGGACCTACAAGTCTCTACACCGGACGGCCCAGTTTCTTTCCGGAACTCTACCGAAGGAGTAGTCTTTCCTGCTCTAAACTCAATTGAAGTTCATTTCAGGTGAATGAAACTCTCTTGTTTTTAAAATCAATATACTTTTGTAAGCTACTACACATTTATGTATATGTTGTATGGAGAAAGGATTGTGATTGTTTG
>JADKLZ010037150.1:0-11542 GCA_021533235.1 Biomphalaria straminea
GGAGAGAAAGAGTTAAATAATACATTATTATAGTCAATGTCTGATTGTTTACAAATTACATGGACACTAGTCCTGGACTTGATAAGTGCTTCAAATTAACTGGTCATGTATAAGCAATGTTGATATTGTTTAAAAAGTCAAGTTTCTCTTTTGTAGCCTTATGGGAGAGATCTATTTCTATTTTCAGCTGGTAAGCTTTCATGTAGCCAGCACAACATCCAAACTCTCACCTAAGTTCAACTGTCCTATGACCTCATGCAGAAACCAAAATTTAAGAAAGAAAACAAAAAACAATGATCTTAAGATTTTCATTTAAGAAGTACAGCACTTTCCCAATCAGTCATTATGCTATGTGGTCCATTTGTATATTCTTTCAAAAAAAATTTTGCCACCCTGACAATATTACATTTAAAGTTATAAAGATTGAAAGAAAAGATTTTTAAAAAAATAATTTATAACTGTCTAGAAAAGTCTTTTAGGAGACTTAAAAATAAATAGAAGGCTAGATTTCTGGGATTTCATTGGTCATTAGTATTTTTATTAGTACTTATTCATCGTTCACAGAAATGTTTCTCCTAAGTAGCACTCTACAGTCACATGAAAAAGTGCTTTACGAGATGAAAGCCATTCTATGACTGAAGGAGACCAGCACACAGTATTCATTGTTCACTGTGCTTTGTTTTATAGGAAAAAATATTGTACTACTTACTTCTATGAATTGCTCAAGCGATTTATGTTTTATGTGAAATTTCTCGATTGCTTGAGCAATTATTTTATTGAATTGAGTTTGAAGATATTAAACTCAAGGAAAATTGTGATTTGTGAATTTATTACTTTTTAAAGAGGCTCCTCTGAACCTGCTAATGGTTCGCTAGTCTGAGAGACAAAAAGTCTAATTGATAGTTTCAAAAACACAACTTTAAAAAAAATTGTTAACCATTATAAATCTACTATCCTCAGAATGCCGGAAAATTGAATTTTTAAAAATCTCCCATCAATCTTATAAAATATTGACATTGCTTTTTTTTAAAAAATGAGTACGTCCTACAATCATATTACTATATTTTTCAAACTAATCAATATGTCATAATTTTTTGTTGGAAATTTATCTTGTCATTTTTCAATTTAGTTTTGCGCTCATCTTTAAATGGATCACATATTGCCATTATTATTCTATTATTGAATTCCTATACAATCCTTTGTTGTTGCTTTTTCTATCCAGCTTTTTGATGGTAGTGAAGCGTTTAAATTGGCCCAGGAGATAGTGAAACAAGGCGTCACAGAATTGGAATTCATTTCCGATGAAGAAATGCCTTTGTCTGAAGGTCTATTGCCAGGCATTTCAGTTCCCGTTGCTAGGTAACATAATTTTTTAAAAATATTTAAACTCTTGATTTTATTTAAATAAGAGAAGGCTTAGAAATTAGTAAATTTGCAATATGCTTTCACTTGTGAAATCACGCACTCTCTCTACATTTGTTGGAATGCCGGAAGTGAGTGATTAACTCTTGCAACTATAAATGAACAGCAAGGATGCTGATTTATATACACAAAGTTTATTGATTTATGTACAAGATAGATAATAAAGAGCACAGTTCATAATGTATAAGAAAATCTCTAAACGAATACATAGTCCATAATGTAGGTAGTAGGTTTCCAATCACATATTTGAAATACATTCAATATTTAACCTAATTCTCTCTAACTTATCACAAAATTATTAATTACAAATATTACTGTGTGTTTTAACTCTTTGACTCCGCAACAATGCTCAGAACGTTGATTTTAAAAAAGGGGAAAAAGGTCTGACCAACGCTCAAATAGTCGGCTATTTAAAATTTATTTTTTCTTTTTAATTCATGTTTTTTATTGCTAAATTTTATCTAGAATAATTTCCCTTTGCTAAACGTCCGGATTTTCGTTCATACATGTTTTTGAAGATTTTTAAGTGATTGTATTTATTTTTTCTGTGTGCGTGTTTTATTTTATATGGACCCTCAACCAGGGCCATCTATAGATCTAAATATTTCTTTGATGAAGAAGTAAAACAATTCACATGACAGTGATTTTGTTTTATCTGATGGGGTAATGAAGGTACCCCGTCAAAATAGCGACGACAAAATAGTGCTGACAAAATAGCGCAGAAAAAAAAATTATTTTAGTCATTCTGAAAAAAATACTTTCGATATCGTTATTAAATAAGAATAGAGCTAATATTTTATTTTTTGGTTTAATGTTATCATTATTTTTCTGTCATTTTGCATGAAACACTTTAGATAAACATAATAATAAGGTAAAATGAATAATTTCAAAATATAGCATTTATCTATATTATAAAAGTGTACTTTGAAAACACGCAAAAAAACGATGTCATATTTAGACACACAAACACAAACTTTCACAAAGTTAAATTGTAGGAAATGTCACGTAGATATTCCATCACTGGCTTGTTTCTGTACACTGGCAACATAGCATTTAAAGTTGCACCTGAATTATTTGTGCAGCTCTTCTTAGTACATGCACTGATTGATCAATGTGCTGTACCACTTATATATGCACTACTGCCATCTAAACAAGAAGCTGACTATGTTAGACTCTTCAAGAAACTGCTGGAGCTAAGACCAACTCTAACTTTACAGAGTGTGATGTCAGATTTTGAGAAGGCAAGTTGAAATACAGTTAGCACAGTATTCCCTGCGACCAGACTTGTCGGTTGTCTATTGTAGGAAATTTGTATGACTATTGGGAGGACAACTATATTGGTCACCAGAGATGGAATAGGCAACTGACAAGTCTGGTCGCAGGGAACACGGTGCTTATTGTATTTTGACTTGCCTTCTCAAAATCTAACATCACACTCTGTGGACATAAAATTGCTAACAACTCTGCACAATTATACACATCATATATAAGTCTGCGCTATTTTGTCGGGAAATTTTGCGCTATTTTGACGGGTCACCATTTGATGGTGATATTTTTTTCTAAATCTAATGATATCGATCTAGATCTAGTAAATTAATTTATAAAATTTTTAGACCTAGGGCTAGGTCTAGTAATGATGAAGTTTAGCTGATGAAACAGCCCCATCCCCAGCTAAAGTTCAATGTAGATCTAGAACTAATTTAGCTGTCTCTACATCATCTAGATCTAAATCTAATCAGATAGAGGTCTACTCTATACTGTACTACTATACCTAGGCACTGAAACAGAACAATATCAAATTTTTTCCACCAATAAATGTGGGTGTCTATCTGGACTAAGTCTAATGATCTTGACTTTTTCATTAAAGTAGTGACATTGGATTATTAGTTCCAGTTTATTATTTTTTTGTGTCTATTGCTGTTTCTTCTGTGGTAATATGTATATAAATGGATAAAGATGAGGGAAAAAGTTCTTTAGGTTCAATATGGACAATAAATTTCTTACAATATGCACTTGGATGGACATTTTCAATGTCAATTGGTAAGTTTTTCATTTTTTCATTTTATATTCAAAACCCAAAATTACAACAACAACATGATTAGCATACTAGGAAACTTAACAAACAGAAAGAACATCCATTTCTCTTTATTGTATATTAAATTTATTATTTTCCAATAATAAATAAAAAATTTATGCATTATACAAGTTATGTCGAAGCACTCTGAAATGGGGGAAAAATTAATTCCATCCAAAAGTGGAATATAATTCCAGATTAATTCCGGAGTCAAAGAGTTAATAACTCTGTGACTTAACTCACATGACTAACAGCTGAATAACTTCCTCTCTAAGAGTCTTTAAACTTGAATTTTATTGTACACATACTTTTATCCATCGGGGTGGGGGGAGTGCGATGGCTGAGTAGCTAAGCACTTTGCATCCGAACATGAAGACCTTGGCTCAAATCTCTGTAAAGACTAGGATTTTGAATTTCAATGTTTTTAGGGCACCTCTGAGTACACCCAACTTTAATGAGTACCTGATCTTAATTAGGTAAATTAAAGTTGGTTGGTCATTCAAAGAAACAGATAACCTTAACCTCATCCGCCCTCTAGATCGCATGGTCTTCAACAGGAACTTTAATTTGTTTACATTTTATATTCATTTTTTAAATAAGAACTCTTGACATTATTATTACAAAATGTATTTATTTTTATTTAGTCTATCATTTTAACAGATATCATATATTTTATCTTTAATGTTACTCTTGTTTTCACTTATTATATATTTATTTATTATAATATGTATTTAAATTGGTGAACGCATAATACTGCTACATAGAAGTGTCAGCAAATCTTTACATTCAATTTCTCACGTGTTATTTCCAGTGTTGGTGTAAGTGAAAAAGGTTCTTTGTTGTTGAAGTTATCTGTGCATGGTGAGCCAGGTCACTCCTCCATGCCACCAAGAGAGTCGACAGTTGGAATTCTCGCCAATGCTGTGAACAAGTTAGTGCCCATTTGTGACATTGCATGAGGTCACAGATTTGTGTTTTGCATGTTTTTATTCTAAAGTAATTGATATAAGCACTCCACTAAAATGCTTCCAGTGGCAGGTGTCTCAAACTGCCTTTGACAACTAGTCCAACTACTAGCCTTCACATGTGGCTCAGTTATTGGGTCTAGCAGCTAAACTGTCATCGCTTACAAGAAGGAACAAAGGTGAATAGACAGGCCTCACATTGGTAGGATTATATGGACAGTAGAAAAAAAAGATGTATCTCTCGAGGTAGATCTAATAAGAATAGTCCATTTCCAGGCATTGACGCACTGATCTATATAAATCAATATGATTAGCAACAACTTTTTTCTTATTTTATTTAATTTTTTTTTTTTGCGTATTTTTAGATGATAAACCATACTAGTGTATTTGTAGATGATGCCCCAAAATTTTTACGTATTAAGAACATACTAAGAGTTAAATATAGATAGAAAATAGATTATAAGGTGTTGTTTTTTTTTTTTAAGATTCATGTTTATACAAAAATACTTATTTCCTCTACAAGTTCAGCCTGGTTGTTGTATTTAAAATTTGAAATTGTACTTTCTCAGTCTTGAGACCAATCTTCACCCAAGTATGTTAGGTCAAGGAGTTGAGACTGATATGCTAGAACAACTTGTACCAGAGGTAAGGAGGTTAGAAGGAAAATTTTGACATCATGCAGAGTTGAATACAAGTACGCATCTTGCATATTTTGTATGTAAATGGATGCAAAAATAAGTAAATATTGGCAAAAATAGTTTATCTAATTGATCTACAATTCTGTAGGATTATTAAAATAGCTTTCAATAGCCTATGCACATTAAAACCAATCAACTGTTAATGAAGCTACCTCTAGCAGACCTGCCTACCGTTACGCAAAATGCGTATTCGTTACGCAAAATCTCCAAAAAATGACAGCGAGTAGGTACCCAGTCAAAATACTGCGGACAAAATAGCGCTGACAAAATAGCACAGAAAAAAAATATATTTTAGTCATTTTGAAAGAAATACTTTAAATATCGTTTAATATTAAATAAGAATAGAGCTAATATTTAATTTTTTGGTTTAATGTCATAGTAATTTTTCTATCATTTTGCATGAAACACTTTAGATAAACATTAAAAATATCATGATAAGGTTAAATGAATAATTTCAAAATATAGTATTTATTTGAATTATCATAGTGTACTTTGAAAACAGGCAAAGATAACTGTCAAATTTACACACACACACACAGACACAAACTTTCACAAAGTTAAATTGTAGGAAATGTCACGTAGATATTCCATCACTGGCTTGTTTCCGTACATTGGCAACATAGCTTCAAGTCGTCTGTTTAGTTGGAGGTACTTTGTTTTGCTTGCTGCTTTACTTCGTTCTCCAGCATTGTATCTCATAATCTTGTTCTTAGTGTTCTCCTGTTCTTTGAGGAAGTGAGAGATTAACTTGTTCACATTAGGGTGATGACCGTCAATAGACAGTTGAAATGCATGGTGCCATCCCTCCACTGAATTATTTGTTCGTGGTAGATTGTCCTGAACACGATCTCTAACATTCCATAATTCTATAGGAAATCTTGGAGTCACTCTGCGGTTTCTTCTCTGGCGACCAATATAGTTGTCCTCCCAGTAGTCATACAAATTCCCTACAGCATCTGGCCGAGCTTCGTTTAATTCTTCAAAGGCAGTATATACATCGGCAGGTGGAACAAACGAAAGGGCTAACAGCATCTTGACAAACATGCGTACATTTTTATCTTCCCGGTATGTAGCTGCAAGTTTTTTATCTTGTACTTTTCGCCAGAGACTTTCTCCAAGATGGAATAGACAACCGACAAGTCTGGTCGCAGGGAATACTGTGCTAACTGCATTTTGACTTGCCTTCTCAAAATCTTACATCACACTCTGTGGAGCAAGAGTTGGTCTTAGCTCCAGCAGTTTCTTGAAGAGTCGAACATAGTCAGCTTCTTGTTTAGATGGCAGTAGTGCATATATAAGTGGTACAGCACATTGATCAAGCAGTGCATGTACTGTGAAGAGCTGCACAAATAACTCAGGTGCAACTGTACCATCAATGAACCAGCGTAGGTGTGTTTCAAGTAGCTGTAGATTGCGGTCTGTTCCGAATATAAACATGCGACGATCGTCACTTTCTCCCGAGTCCCATTGTAGAAAGTTTTCATTGCGACTTGTAAGTACTCATTTTGCCGGTAAAGAGATTCCCCCCAAAGAATGAGGTGTTGGTAGCGAACCTGTTCGAGTTTTCGTTTACATTCGATAGTTCTAAAAGGTGTACTTGGGAGAGGCAGGAAGTTGATTGAGGCCTACAAACCAAATGGACACTCCTAAATTTGATATCTATTTCATGGTGTTAGACAAAGACGGACAGGAAACAGCAAAATTTGTGATTGAATTGGTCAGTCACTGCCTGAGATTAAACAAACGTTTGGCGAGATAAGAAATGTGACCGCCATTTTAACTAATCCTGACAAATCTAAGTTTGCCAATGTTGCGGAAAAAGACGCCCAGTTTAGATCAAAGAAAGATGCCGCAGTTTTCAGATTATAGTATACATACGTTTACATTTTCCTTTCCTATTTGTCGGGTCACCACATTTCAAAATCGTGTTTTTAGCAAGTTATGCATTTAAATCAAAAGATGAAAATTGGAATGATATAAATTTTAAGTACTCTCGTGATCTGTCAATATGGCATAATTACAGACCTTTAAATATATGAAAATAGTGACATCAACAAAAATGCTGCCCAGAACATTAAAGTAAAAAAAAAGTTCCCCTTTCAGACCTTGTGGTCTATAGGGCAGATGATGTAAAGGTCATCTGATTCTGTGGCCTACGGTTAACGAGGGTGTCATGTGGCCAGCACAACGACCAACCGCCTTTACTTTTCCCCAACTAATGTCAGGTACCCATTAGAGCTGGGTGGACTCAAGGGCGCCCGAAAATCCCGAAATAAAAATCCCAGTCTTCACCAGGATTCGAACCCGGGACCTCCAGTACGGTAGCCAAGCGCTTTACCGCTCAGCCACCGCGCCCTCGCCCAGAACATTAAACTACTAAAAATCCGGTAATTTTATACCCATCATATATAAATCTGCGCTATTTTTGTCTTGCGCTATTTTGTCGGGAAATTTCGCGCTATTTTGACGGGTCACTCGGTGAGTACGCAACTACGAATTTAACCCGTCATATTACGCATTTCGTATCTTTGTTTTCCCTCTGTAAACTAGCTTATAAGTGGTCACGGAGGTCACACTGAGCAGCACCTTCGACATAGATGTCACGCGCTAAGCCGTCCTATGGAGAAAAAAACAACAGAAAATGTGGGGTGGACACATTGCGCCCTCAGTCACCAACATGACTTTTTATTTTCATTAAAAATTAATTATTTTGGATTTTAAAAAAAAGTCGAATGCAAAAAAAACTAATAATAATAATAATTCCTGATTCTCATATTAATTTTAATCAAAAATATCTATTGATTCAAAACATTGTATTTTAGCTAGCTCGATGTCTATAATATCTAGATCTATAGACAGTATAGATCTAGTCCTAGCTACTGTTTAAGTTGTTAGCTAGATTCTCTAAATCTACATGTAACATTCTAGATCTTGGTGACTTGGTCTACGTTTGTAAATTTGAAGTGGATTTACTGGACCGGTAACACTCTCTACACACTTAGAACTAAATTCTACAGTCTAGTAGTAGGGACCCAAAACCGAAGCAAAAATCTCACTTTTCAAAAAATTGCGTAACATTTGTTTTGTTTTAGGCGTTTTTCACCCTGCCATATCTTAAGGTGTACACATCCGATTACAGTAAAAATGGTACCGTTAGAAAGGTTATTTTAAGCCCTTTAATAATATATAGAACGTTTTTCCTGTAGGTTAAAAAATAAGGGTGATAATCCTTTACGCGTAACATCACCGTTCCGAATAATCGTGCTAGCGGCTGTGATCGTTTTATACCTTGTTTGTTATTTCGTAAAATGGGGAGTACGTCAACAAATGAATATTTTTTTTAACATATATGTATTTTATAGAAAAATGAACGAGCTTTACAATGGTACCAATATCTAATTGATTAACATTGTTTTTATAGAGAGAAATTAAAAAAATAAAAAACAAAATGGAATTTCTTTACGATAAAGATGTGTAATCGTTTAGTTAATGTCACCATTGAAAAGCCCGTCTATTTTTCTTTAAGAGTGTGTACATTTTATTTAAAAAACAAGCGTTGACATGCTTCCCATTTTAAACCGAACAAGACGCATAAAATAGCTATTTCGCCTGTGTGCGTAGTCTGCTATAATGTGCAAATATGCTCCTTAGCGACACATGAGTCGTTATAGAAAAATTATTTTTATTAAATCTACATCGTATAATTTGTGAGAAAAATGTCTGAGATGGGTCAATAAGATGTTAACCATTAGATATTTATTGTTTTTTCACCTTCTTTTATTCCGAATTTTAAAAAATAATTTATATTCCAACGTTAATGAAAGGTTAATGTGTAACAAATCTGTAAGTATTTTGTGTTTCTAAGGGGTCATGTCTTCGAAAGTAAACCTAATTTTTTTAAAAACGTATTTTGTAAAAGTGATTGATACAAATTAAAGAGGAGGATTTACAGTTCATAAAAAAGTAATGGTTCAAGATATTTAATAAATAATTATAATTGTAATAAATGTATAGAAACGCATCACATATTGGCCTTATCCGTTGCTAATATCAACAAATTGTGGCATCGAATGAAGCTATTCTAATATAGAGTAGATCTGGTCTTTTAACTAGATTTAGATCTATATTATATATACAAAATAGATAAAATATAAGACTAAATTAAATCTATTGACATCAGTACACAAAGATAAAGCCTTAATCTAGATTTAGTCTTAGACCTATTTCTCGAGTTCTAGACCTAGGGACTACAAATTAGATCTATACCTAGTAGAGTACGACTACGAGAGTTTTGACTTATCCATGTATAGATCTAGATACTAGATATAGATCTAGAGGCTAGTCCTAGATCTAGATCTTGGTCTAGAGTCTAGATCTAATCATGGTCTAGACATCTTTTCGATGATTTTATTAGCTCATCATACACTACTTCACTGTGAACTATCCCTTAGTCTGACGAACCGTAGGGGCACCGCACAATATCTATATGACTGTACGTCTTTGTCCACTCCTCTACGTCCTTTTCCATAGAATCTCTTTTAATGACAGGTCAGAAAATTCTTTTATATTGTCTTCCCATTGTTTTCCTAGGTCTAATATAATAGATAAAGACTCTGATCAGTAACTAACTGCATTTAAAAAAATAATAATAATTCCCATTTCAAGAATAAAACCTCTATGTTAAAACCTCTATATTAGTATTTTATTTTAATTTGATAGCTCAGACAGGTCCAAGAAAAGAATTTTTAATATCTAGAAAGATATCTATGTCAACTATGTGTTTATGTTTTATAGTCTCTAGTTGCAATAAAAGATCTTCTTTTATAACAATGAAGTAGCCCTAATTCAATAGGTATTATATTTAGACTACTGATCTCAGTTCAAAATTCTCAATATCACTATAAGCCTGTTTTGTAGACTTCAATTAACTAAATATCCACACAAAAAAAAACACCAAAAATTAATTCATATTCATATTAATATTAATTCATTTTAATTCTTATTAAATTAAAAAATGGATTATAATGATGTAATGAACTTAAGATCAGTAGATGAGTAGGTTTTATATGAACATATTTTTAAGACATCTAACTATTTATACTAATTATTGATGCTTTACAAGACAGTATTTTCCAATAAAACAATGATAAACTTAGGACCTAATTATTATATTATTTTTCAGAAAGTATAGTTATAGCTGCATAAACTATTTTAAAAACTTTTAATATTTTTTTAAGAAAAAAAGTTGTGAAACTTTGACATCTAAAAGATCTAGGCTACATAAAAGTCTATAAGGTTGATCATGTTGAAGGAAAAAAGTGACTAAGCTGGATGTGTTGAAAGTTAAAATCATAATGAAATCTTAAATTGAGAAGAACATATGGAAAGTAGCTAACTAAAATGAATCTTTCTATTTTGATCAACATGTCATTGAGATACTTGCTCTGATGCAAGCATTATAAATACTAATGTTTCTCTTTTTCTGATAGGCAAACTTATTACTGCTTGATTGCTTAGATTGTAATAACAGCACATTAGCATTGGGATGTATTAATATTTTATATTAAATTTATTTAAATTTAAAATATACTTTGAAGGAGTTAATTTTAGTTAAAAATTTGTGAATTTTAGAAAAAAAAAAGTTCAAGCTTAATAGTATATTTCTATTTCATGCAACCTAATCAGTGTAAATTTGCTACAAAAAGATAATGAAAATAATGACAAATATATGTGTTTCTATGGTAAAATTCAGTAGCCTGGGGAATTACAGTTTATATCCTATATTTTCATGTAGAATTCTTTGTTTAGACAGTGAATATGCCAAAAATTATGTGTTTAGAATAGTTGAGCTTTACTGAAAAGAATTTACTGGTCATTACATTGCAGATATTAAAAAAGCCTTGTTTAAAATTTTTCTGCACACAAATTGAGTTCTGATTTTCAGTTTATCAAATCAGCTTATATAGTTAAAAGATTCAATAAGAAATAATAGAATAGCATTCAGCTGAATGGCTTTATAGATTATTATGTCAAGAAGTCTAAGTAAATGTATGGACTGTATGCCTTTTTTTACTATCATTGTTTTGCATTACACTTACACAGGTCCCTATAACTAAATATATGTTTTTCAATATTATTATGGTAGAAGAGAGAATTATCTAAAATATGATGTGTGACTTGTTCTTATTGCTATACTGGTGTCATATTTTTAGCTCATTAAAGTTAATTAGCTTATTTTAGAGTTTTAGTAAACCATTGCATATTATTGTATATGTACAGCAAAATATTAAAATAAAATATTATTCATAGTAGTTTATTCTTGTAGATCTATAAATGCCCCGCATTTTGACATATATTACATTCATGTAGCATTTATAGTTTTT
>JADKLZ010037154.1:586-12034 GCA_021533235.1 Biomphalaria straminea
ATTTCGAAAACGGCTCTAACGATTTTCTTTAAAATTTCAACGTATCTAAATGTTAGTGAGAAAAAAATTTCAGCTCATTGGCCACATCGGGAAAACTCGAGTTCGACCGTTATATCGGTTTGAAAAATGTCTCATTATGGAAAAATTTATTTTGGTTTGAAGGTTTTATGAATGACATGGAGAATTTATGAATGAAATTTTTTCCCACGACGTCAAAGGGAAAAAAAAACTTGACACCTCCTACGTCACTGGCTTACATCCGTTCACAAAAGCAACAAGTTTAATCGATGAATGACTAGACACAACATTTTGCGCACCGTAGTTGAAGGTTTATTTCCGTGTATGCGTTCATTTGTAACTGAACAGCAATCAAGAACAGAAATCAAGCACGTGGTTATCTGATGAAGTTCAAGTGTTTACAAAAGTTTCAACAAATTGATAGAAGAATTTGATTTATGTGCATAACTCTAATTAGCTCACCAAAAAAAAAAAAAAAGACCGCCTTTGGCATGCGTTTGTCTGAGATTCTTCTCTCATACAGGATACTGCTCTGTCAAGAGTAAATGTCGGACTTAAACAATTCCCTCTATACAAAGGCCAAGGATACATATTTGAGCCCAACAGAAAATTGGCTGCCGAGGACAGACGCAGACGCGAAAAGAAAATCTTAATCGACCACAGGAGGACAATGGTTATGCTTGCCCTGGATGTGGCAAAATATATCCACTGAACAAGATATCTGGCTAGCGGTCAACGAGTTTGCTATTCTGCAGCCACTTTTGATTTAACTATAAACCTCAGTAAAAAAAAACTAAGGGTAACCGTTAAGGTGTGGTAAAGAAAGGCCCAGGAGATATCTGAATGGAGGGATGTGTAAAAGCAGGCCATTTCCTTCCATAGGCTGTAGCACGAGTAGCAGTATTATATAACCTTTCTTAGTATAAATTATTTAACCGAGCAAGGCTCGGCCACCTGATATTTATCTTATAAATGATTGAAAAAAAAATGATGAAGTAAAACTTTTACTTTATTAGGAGTGACCAGAACTCCTCCGCAATAATGGTACCAAATGCCGCCTCGTCTTATTTGAATCTGAGTTATATAAGGAATTTCGAACATCTCAGCATTCTGGCCATTAACAATACGTTTTTCCAGTATACCAAGAGATCCCATTGCTGAAAAAAAAATTAAAACATTTTTAAAAATTGTCTTTATAAGAAAACTAGATCTAAATAATAAAAGTTCTTTGAATTGCTAGTTATTGTTCAGATACTCTCTAAATTGCTTGTTATTGTATCCCAAGATTACAAATGCAGCTCTAGATTTTGGTGGAAAGACAACTTAAGGCTACGTATCAACGTAAAAAACGGCGAAAAAGTTAACCGGAAGTTTTAAACCTAAATCAGATGCTTGAAACATAGACCAGCAGATTTAAAACTAGACCAGATCCATTGAACCTAAACCAGAAGCTTTAAAACTAGACCAAATCTTTTGAACATAGACCAGTAGCTTTAAAACTAGACCAGATCCTTTGAACATAAACCAGCAGCTTTAAAACTAGACCAGATTCTTTGAACATAGACCAGTAGCTTTAAAATTAGACCAGATCCTTTGAACATAGACCAGTAGCTTTAAAACTAGACCAGATTCTTTGAACATAGAGCAGCAGCTTTGAAACTAGACCAGATTCTTTGAACATAGACCAGCAGCTTTAAAAATAGAACAGATCCTTTGAACATAAACCAGCAGCTTTAAAAATAGAACAGATCCTTTGAACATAAACCAGCAGCTTTAAAACTAGACCAGATCCTTTGAACGTAGACCAGTAGCTTTAAAACTAGACCAGATTCTTTGAACATAGACCAGCAGCTTTAAAACTAGACCAGATCCTTTGAACATAGACCAGCAGCTTTAAAACTAGACCAGATCCAATGAACAAAAAAACAGCATCTTTAAAACTAGACCAGATCCTTTGAACCTAGACCAGCAGCTTTAAAACGAGATCCTTTGAACCTAGACCAGTAGCTTTAAATCTAGACCAGATCCTTTAAACATATAGCCTACTAGTAGCTTTAAAACTAGACCAGATCCATTGAACATAGACCAGCAGCTTTAAAACTAGACCAGATCCATTGAACAAAAAACCAGCAGCTTTAAAACTAGACCAGATCCTTTGAACCTAGACCAGCAGCTTTAAAACGAGATCCTTTGAAACTAGACCAGTAGCCCATTTTTAAACAAGTTCTTACCTTGTCTTGTACACATTGCTATGACATAAAGGGTTAAAATTAACACAATCATTCCAAAGTAATTGTGTTTACTCTTTTTCTTTCTGTTTGCTGTCGGTTTAAAGAAAACTTAGGATCGTCGCTCTTTTATACAAAATTTGGGGACCTGTTAATTAACTATTAAACGACTTTATTTTCAAACAGTTATCAATAGTATAAGCCGCGGTGGTACATGTCTCATGAACATTTTTTCAAAAACTTAATTTACTAACTTAATGTAATCCACGAAGTTCAATTTACTCTTATAAATGTAGTTCTTCATATCTGACATTAATAAGAGCTTTGCTTGATAATTTAAAGTAAGCAAATGGAAATCAGACTTTAATACCTTATTAGTGAAATCCAAATTTCGTATACATCACTACAATGGAGAGATTAAGAACACCATGTGTGCCGTCGTGTAAGAAACATATTAGAGCGAGATATGTGGACATAGAGAAGTGTAGATATTAAACTTAGTGGCTAGTTTAGGATGTTTTGTAAATGATCATGGTCAGGGGCGGACTGGATGTCGAAATCGGCCCACGCATTTCTATACACAAGGGCCCATAAATTGTATATCATATGATGGGCCTCCAATGATAGGCCTACCTGTCATTAAAATCATTATGTTAAGTTTCATAATGTATCGATACATGATCTATATCTTTATAAGAAATATAGGCCTTATGTTGCTTTTTAATCGTTAAGTGTGTAGGCCATATAAGGATGAAGCCTACTGAAGGATTGCCTACGGATGTAGGCTATTACATTATTTTTGAAAGTGTGTTAGATTAAATTAGTATCACAATGCAGAGTCTGTAATACACTTTGTTTTAACATTCCAATTTAGAAAAAAATATTATAAAACCATTAGTTTAATACGTGCCGAGTGTCAGTTATGGGGCCCTTCAGGTGGCCCTAACAACCCATTTGGGTAACGGCCCACCGGGCATTTGCCCTAATGCCCATATAGCCAGTCCGCCCCTGATCATGGCTTTGTCATTTATTGCGGTCAGGTCTCTTTGGTTCACATCCTATACTCTTAAGCGAGCAATTCTTGTATATATATATTTATATCTATATATTATTTCTCAAAGAAATAGGTCAGACGGGCAACATGCAACAACAAGTAAATAGGGCAGATCCCATGGCGTACGCACCACGGTGTGAATGGACCCAATCCGCACTATTTCATTCACAAAATAGCATAGACATAAAGAAATATAGACCGGAAAAAGGAAGTAACTTCGTGTAACTTGAAAACACAATTGTATATAGAGTATTTAAACGTTTGTAAACACTTTGGCACGCTCTTTTGTTTTTTATTTATAGTTCAGTAATGGCAATACCTAGAAAAAAAAAGAAAGTACCCAGAAAATCTTCAACTTTTAATCTTTAATTATAAGTCTATTTTTAGACTCTGCATTACATTTTTCATATTGAAATTCATGTAAACTTACAGTAGGGTCGGCAACATTTGGAAACACCCTCTTCCCGATGTGCAACAAATGTATACACTGAGAAAAATTTGTAAACACGTTAATTAAAATGCTTTTAAAAATAATTTTCAATTAAGATTCCTATCTAAAGTTATTTTTAACATTTAATCCATCATCTATTCTTTCTTTTTATTTAGTTTGGAGCATAATTATGGTTGCCTAGACTTATAGTATTTTAGGTGATATCATGATTAATTATGACCCCTCCCCCCCTTTTTTTATATATAAAACTTTTTTATATAAAATACATGTTCCTTTTTTTCTTTATGCAAGAGTTGTTTAATATTTAGATTCTGTTTTAAATATTTTTGTATTTTTATTAATTTGATTTCAAAGAAATAAAACAATAGCAACACAATTTTTAAAAAACATATTTACATTAATATTTACAAATACACAACCAATATTTACAATTGATCTTTACAATTTTACAAAACACAATAACAATGCAATGTTTTTTTAAAACATATTCACATTCATATGTTAAATATACAGCCAATATTTACAATTGATCTTAACAATTTTACAAAAATGTAAACATATTCATATACACATTTAGCCTTTAAGTATTTATTTAGCTGCAACTTAAGGAAATGTTTGTTTTTAACATATTTACATGTAAATATTTACATGTATAAATTTTTATACACATACTATTCAAAAGAAAAGGTTGTTTTTTTTTAAACATATTTACATTTAGATATTTACATATATTTGTACACATAGGCCTACTACATTCACTAAAACAGACATACACCAGATGTTAACTCATTTTATACAATTAAACTTTGCATATTTACATAAATTTATGGAAACCTTAAACCCAATGTCTAGATCATTGATCTGGGCTGCGTCTGGGCAACATTATTAACACACAAAAGAAAGATCTTCAAGTTCTTCACTTGTCAAATTTTTTGGCATGAAGCCACCAATCACATATTTGACAGGATCTAAATATTTCCACCTTTTTGCCACTGAGCAAGTATCTTTTGTGGTTTGATTTGTGAGTTGGGTTGCACCACCAACACCAGCAGATAGCTCTTTGTCCATCTCCCTCTTAATAATGGATTCTCATCACTGTCTTCATCTATGTCTTTTGAAGTACTCAGTTTGTTTCTTAGCTTCTAGTTTCTTCCTTTCTCTTTAACTTGCTTGTGTGCATTTGTTTTTCTACTTTTTCTTGTCCTTCACAACTTTGTTAGTTGCATTTTTTTTCTTTTTAACTCATCCTTTTGTAGTTTAGTGAAAATCTTCTTCCTATTAGTTTCTTCTAATTTTTTTTTCAATGCCTGTTGAAATTTTCCTGCCATATTTTCATTTCTTTTCTGAAGCCATATAGACACTTACAGATGATCAATAGATATTGGTAGGCCCTATCTAGACTGTCACAGAGAAAAAAAAGTATTATAAATAAATCAAATCAATAAAGTAATTAGATCTAACTTAATAGTCATAGTTAGCTCAACTCTTATATGATACTACTGTTTCCATTCTCTTCTCTATGACATTTGTCAATAATTGTAAACACCCCCCTTTTATTTCTAATTCTGTTCAGTGAATAATCTGGGCTGTTTAGTGCGTGTTTTTCAACCATTTTTCAACCCTAAAACACAAGTCTGCTTTAGCTAATACGTCAGGATGCTTAAAAAATAGCTATCACCCCTGACCTGGTTTCATTTTCCCTACGTAGCAGAAAGAAAAAAAGTTCACGTACCTATGGTCTTTGACCTCGTGTAACATTGGTCGTCTGGATAGCAGCAAATAGCAGACGTGCAGGAAGTAAGCAGAAATGGTGCCTGCGCATTACCAATGTAGTAGTTTTCACTTTCGTTTTACAATAAAAGCACCGTGATTAAAAAAGTACGATGGGTATTTACAAATCGTGCGCGTTTACAAACGTTTAAATACTCTATATCCGAAAGAGCTTCACACTCTGAGATTCTTTCCTCTAACTGTTTACAACCGGCGACAAGTGAGACACATCACTCAATGATCTATGGAATCTGCATTTAACCGCTGTTTATTTTTACTCCATCGTAGAAAGCATAACAGTTTATTTAACAAAAAAATGAACTGTGCATCCACTATCCTTAACAATTTATACTTTGATTAAAGTATAACATTTAATTGTATGAACATTCAAATATAAATTTATTATTGTTAAATATTTCGTTGAAATACTTCCGATTATTATTTTTCAAAATTAGAGGGAGTTAAAAGTAACAGCGAAGCCTATTCCCTACTCGCGAAAGGCTCTTTCAGAAGTGTTGCCAATTATTGGATTTCCTCTCAGAAATTACTTGTATTGCAGATAGATCTCTAGTTGTATTGTATCCCTAACTTAGGCTTTCATATTTCAACTTATTTTCTTTAAAAATGAATGATTTTAGTTTTAATCTTAAAATAAAGACTATTTAAATGGCACGAATCTAGAGAATAATATATCTACATCTCAATAAAACAACCTGTCTAGCATTCCGTATTGGCGTCTTCTCTGAGTAAAAACAAATTCTTTTAAGTTAAATATCAAAAGTCAAAAGTTCATTTTCGTATCGCCATAGCACAGTTAGCTTTTTTCATTGGATGATAATAATATGTATAAAATACTTAATTTATATGTATACGGCTTAATAAGGCATATTGACACCTACGGATATTCCATATTTCAAAGTTGACAAGCCTGTCCTTCAGATAACAGTGCGTTGCAAAAGCAAAGAGAGTAATTCAGTAAAGGGAGGAGTAATAGATAGTTTTATTCACATGCATTCATTTTAGTTTGGATTTACTTACTCTGTTGATTCTTTTGATTAAGGTAAGTAGCAGTAATGTAATAGACATTTCAAAGATTCTTCCTATGAATTTTCGATTCTGTGTGTTTGTTATTTACATCACATTTCTTTGTTGATATTGACCGAAATACGAGGTAAGCAGAACTGAGTCGACTGAGACTCAGTCTCAGAGTAGTCAGAGTCAGACTGAGAATCGAGAACGCGATTCGGCAGGCAAGGAAAACAAGAAGTTAATAAGTTAAATCAAGAGCTAATACTAATACATTATAATGAGTGTCTAGATTAGATCCTCTAGTAAATCTAGATCTATACCACCAGTGTAATCTAGACGATAGATCTACAATCTAGATTAGATTAGTAGACTCAAGTTATGGTTAGAACTTAAGAGTCTATGACGTAGACCTAGACTAGGCTAGACTGTATGATTATTTTGATAGTATATGAATATGAGTATATGTTTATGAATCATAATGAATGAGAATGTAATCTATTTTTTCTATCATTCAATTCATTGTTCTATTTAAAGTATGACTTCTAATTAGATCTATCATACTTTATGTTATACACATACTTCACATAGTCATAGTATCTTATCTATGTTTACTAGATCTATGAGACTAATCTAGATTTTCTACTCTACTTAAATTAAAATTTAACTTTTAAATGAGCCTTATTGTCGATTCTATAGTTATACTCAGTCATAGATCTATTATAATTGAATATGAATCATTTATAATATGACTAGATTGTCACTAGAGATCTAGATCTAACATTTGTTACATTATAATGATTATACTTAGACATACATTGGACAGGTCTATAGATTTATCTATTATCTAGGTCTAGTGGAATCTACTATGAATAATAATAATGATCTAGATATCTAGAAAACTAGATCTAGATCTATGTCTGTCATCATCTATAATATTATTATATTATAATACATAATATAGATCTAGACTTATATGTTACTAGAGCTAGATGTATTTAAATATTTAATATGTAATAAGTTATCCATAAAAATGATCTAGATTCTATACTCCTAGAGCTAGATTCTACTATTTCTAGACTCTACTTTTCTAGGTCTTGTATTAGATAATCATATTCTATTAATAAATAAACTATAAAGTCTAGATAGACTCTAGTCTAGATTTATAATGAATCTGTACTGACTATACTTTTACTGATTTATAATTACAGTATAGACTGTATAGACTCTTTAACTCTAGATAAAATAATATTTGACTAGATTAGTATATTAGTTTGTCTATTACTTTCATTAAAATATAATTAAAATTGCACTGCTTGTAAAAAAGAAAAAAATAACAGGATGAGTTTTGTACATTTCCTTAGGGCTTAGCAATCAGCGTGTTTACAGTAAAGCTGAATCGCGTGAAGGACTATTCCTTGTTTCAAATGTGCAGAACCAGGTTTTTAAAATTTACTGATTGTGATTAATTAAGACTGTTGTCATTCTGTCATAGGATTCTTTTATAAATAATCTGTTGCTGGCATAAGTTAGGGATACAGTCTAGATCTAGATCTATATTTATATAAACCTGTAAGTGTAACTCATAAAAAAAATTAAAGTTAAGTCAGTTAAGTTGACTAACAGAGACAGATGATTAACTGGCTGAAAATTGATTGTTTGCATCAGTTTGTGAACTAGATCTAGATCTAGTCTCTAGAGTTGCTACTGCTAGATCTAGATCTATCAACTTAAGTCTTAAGTGTAGACTGCCTAGGCCTAGTGGGCATAGAATCTAGATCTAGATTTATCTAGTAATCTAGCTAGTAGTACTAGAATTCTAGACTAGACTCTAAACTGTCTTCTTAAGCTTTGGCTATATTGCCTTTATATATTATGGAATCTATATTAATTATAGAGTCTAGATATAACTGGTGTAGAGTCTAGAGTAAGTAGAATCATTATGGATTCTAGACTAGATCTATATATTATATATATACTAAAATACATCTAGGATGGTCTAGATTATACACATAGATCTAGTACTAGACTAGAAGATACTATTCTATACTCTACTAGTCTACTTAGAGATAGATTCTGATTATAGATATAGATCTATGTAGATTGTAGAAGAATAGATAGATCTAGATCTACTAGATCTATCAGTCTACTTCTAGATGTATGTGTCTAGATAGGTCACCTATATTTTTTTATTATATTTGATATTATAGTAATTTATAGATTTAGATAATATAGCTCTATCATTAAATTGAAAATTCTTGGAATAGATTATAATAGATAGATCTAGATCTATATAGACTGATCAATTCTGATTAGAGATATAGAATCGAGATATATATATACTAGTCTGCTTCTAGATGTCTAAACATCATATCTATCTACTAAATTTAGGTCTAGATTACCTATAATTTCTAATTCTATTAGATCATTATAGTAATTTAGATACTAGAGAGTAGAGTCTAGATCTAAATATAAAATCTATAAACTCTCTATAATCTGGGATTTTTAATTTTGGAATCTTTACGCGCCTCTGAGTCCATCCAACACTATCACTATTGGGTAACTGACATTAAGTTGGGGAAATTAAATTTGATGGTCGTTGTGCTAACCACATGACACCTTCATGAAGTGTAGGCAGAAACAGATGACCTTTACACCATCTGCCCTATAGACCACAAGGTCTGAAAGTGGAACTTATTTTACTATATAGATACTAGATAGATCTATGGATTTAGATCTAGATTCTATTTTATATGTTTTTCATATAAATCTTAGTAGCATAGTAGTTAGAGTGTTTGGCTGTTAAACATATGAATGTAATTTTGAAGAGTCCACTCAAGTCTGAATACAAAAATGATAATCTGGCATCTTTTGATGACCACACATCCACCTTAAACCATATAAATGCAGAACCTGCTACCACTACAGCTCAACATGACCAAGACCCTGTATGGCAGTGCTGAACAACTGAAGAGAACAGCACACTATTTTTCCTTGGCACAGTCTGCCAAAGAGCTCACAGCTCAGCAGCAAAAAGCTGGCTAGAAGAAGATGAAGATGACCACTTGTTAAGTGTCTGGGTCAAGTTTCTCTTCCAATGCTTAGCAGTGTATAGCTAGCTAGGAAATATGGGTGATTTGCAAGACCAACAGGGTGTTTCCTGTTTGGTAGAACAGTCTTGCTGATATATGTGTGTGTGTGTGTGGGGGGGTGTTATATCTCTATACATTTTTTTGTCTTAGTTGTTATTCATTCCCAATGTGAAACTAGAGAGGTTGATAGAACCATTTCAATAGCTGGTTTTTAGATCAACAGCTCTCCATAAATAAACAAAATGTAGATACAACTGGTTAATTAATTTTTCTTTTAAATCAGATCCTTTGAATAGTAATATTATGCACCTTGCATAATTCTGTACAATATAGGTAAATGATATGACTTGAAAGTAAAATAAGTTTATTTTTTGAGACTTTTTGAATTGGGTGTAACCAGGACTTTGAAAATTTAGAATATATCATAAATTCATTTGTGTTTGGAAGCAGTTGAACTGAAGGATTCCTTCATTTTTTTTAAATATTCTAACATAGTTTTGGCTTAATTCACATCCTTTACTAGAAATAATCAAAATCTTCCAAATTGTTATTATAAGCTTATTCTTAATAAGTATTGGTATTTTAATTCAATTTCTAAACAATTACTGTAATTATTCATGATTTTAAATTATAAAGAAAAATACATCTTTACATTTATAAGTTTATGTAATTTAAAATAAAAAATGTATTTTAGTCAACCTCACTTTTTGAATAAAGTCATTCACCCATTAGCTTTTTTTACTTTAGATTTACACAAATGTTTACATGAGAAGTAATATCAAACTGACAGTGTATGACTGTATCATCTTTATTTATTCAATTCTTTAGATAGAATAAGAGGGAATGTATACTTATCATATATTATGTAATACACATGCAAGCGTACAAGTTGCACTGTATTATGCTGCATTAAAAAAATCAACCAACTCTGTGCTGAAAATTGAAACCTAGTTGTTAAATTTCACACAATAAAAATCATTTGCAGGACATAGTTTAGTCATTAATGATCTGTGGTTAATCACTTTAAAAACAATCACAATACAACAAGTGTCTAATTTTGTGTCATAGTTTCAGTATTGCTTCATCTAGGCTAGAGCTCATTTCATTATTTTGACTTCAACAGAATTTTAAAATCCATATGTTTGGCATAGGAATCAAAATGAACTGCTTGAGAAGTGTGGGTTCTTAAGGCATAACTAGTTAATATTAGTGGGTCCTGACCTTGTGAACACTTGGCTTGCATTTATTGCATGACATGATTTTCAAAATATAGTTAAGACCAGCCTTGGCATTGGGGGGGGGGGGGGAATAGACATCACCTGGCCAAAGGATGGTACTGTGTATGGTTTTAAACACTCTTTTATTGCACATCTCTAACACCCTATTATATTGAGAAAAGAATACATTTGGAATGTATTCAACATTTTATACCAGTGTGAAGTGATCCTTGGACCTTAAATTATTTTCCTTGAAAATACTTCCTTTATAACTTTTTATGATGAGTTACAGTCAGCTTTTTTTTTTTTTCAAGTGTTGACATTTTATCACAATACATAATTATTTGAATAGTGTACTTCATTAAGATTTTGTCAAATCTCTTACTATGAAATATGGTTGATGATTCAGTGTTGACATTTTGTTAGGAAAAAAAAAGGGGGGGGGCTTATTTACTTAAGTTTGACTGGCTAAGTTGATCTTCTAAGATAAAAGAGTCAATGTTGTTTAGGAAATTTATACTTTTTTAATTTCAATTGAAGAGATTGCATTGGTCATTAGATATTGTTTTGTTTAATATCTACACGTTTTTTT
>JADKLZ010037155.1:0-15166 GCA_021533235.1 Biomphalaria straminea
AGTTATTTGATTACAAGGACATTTTTACCATCTCTTCTCACTATAAGTGGGAGATATTTTATTATTAATTCAACATTTACTTTTAGATTAACCCAAAAATACTTTCATTTGTACTGAAGCATGGTGCAAATTTTGTAATATTAGTGGGGGTTTTATTCAAACATTTTGATATTTTACATTAAATTTTGAAATGTTATCATATACATTGTCCAAAAACTTCAATAAAATACTATTTAAAAAAACCTATTGCAGTCATCTCTTAACATTTTCTTTTAATATCAGAATTAATGTACACTCAAACTCTTGTCTTAGCTAAAAGCATTCAAGTTCTATAGACAAATCTATCTCTTTCAATGTGTTTTTTGTTCAATTTTATGTATATATATATATATTATATATATATATATATATAATGTAAACAACTTAAACAAAAGGAGATACTTTTATTTTAAATATTTTTCAGCATGTAAGGAAAAATAATAGTACTGTTTAAAATACAAAATTTTTTTTCGTTTCTTAGTATTTTATTTCACTATTTTTTTCACTTTTTTTTTTTTTTTATTGTTAAGGTTTAGTGTTAATTGCTACTTTTAATATTACTCTTGTGTTCTTGGCTGTCTCTTAACACTTTACACAAATGATGTTATTTTGCTAGTTAAAGAAGCAAGCTTTCATGAGTCATTAATTTTTAAAGCTGGCACTATATATATGTAGTCTACTGTCTAGTCTAGTAGATTATATATCAATTGATGATTCTGGTAATACTAGAGACTTAAGAATTAATTTATCTAAAGGCCTACAAACTCGTGTGGAGTTTTTGATCTCCTATCGAGCGCCTCCCCAGGTGGCGGATAGGGGAACGCCCTCCAGATATGGTGGGTACCGGGGAAATAAAATACCCGGGGTGGACCAAAATCAAACCTGCTGCCTTGCAGGAAGTGGAGGGATCCACAAAGGCTAGGGCACCTTACCCGAAAATAAAGGCAGCTATCCAGAGAGCTGAAAGGGGCAGCCCCCCAGATGGTTATGCACAGGGCTAACAACTCTGTCATATAAAATAAATTGTTACGAAAGCCTATACACACAAGAAAACCCGGACAGATCTCAACGGAAAACGACCTAGGCCTGGAAAAGGACATGATTTTTGTTTTGCGACATGGAATGTGCTAAGCCTTTATAGAGCAGGTGCGCTTGCCCAACTGACTGAAGTGTTAAAGAAATATAGGATACCCCTTATAGCCCTACAGGAAATCAGGTGGAAAGACTCAGACATTCTCAGAACCAAGGAGTATACTATATTTTATAGTGGTGGAAGCACTAACAACCTAGGTACTGGATTTGCTGTTAAAAAGGAAATGGTAGGTAATGTAATAGGATTCAAACCTGTAAGTGATAGACTCTGCTCACTACGTATGAAAGGACAATTCTTCAACATATCATTTATCAATGTTCATGCCCCTACTGAAGATACAGATGATAACACAAAAGAAGCCTTCTATGATGGACTGGAAAGAATTTATGATGAAGCACCAAAGCATGACATCAAAATAGTCCTAGGAGATTTCAATGCAAAAATTGGAAAAGAACCAGCATTTAGACCAACCATTGGCAAAGAAAGCTTACATGAAGAGACTAACAATAATGGCATAAGATTAGTGGATTTTGCATCAGGAAAAGGAATGTCTATCTGCAGCACAAAATTCCAACATAAGAATATTCACAAGGTAACCTGGATCTCACCTGATGGTAACACCCAGAACCAAATAGATCACATACTCATAGATAAGAGGCATGGATCAGATATACTAGATGTAAGAAGTTTCAGAGGAGCAAATGCTGATTCAGACCACCTACTAGTAAAAGCTAAACTTAGACAAAGAATAAGCACCATACACAATTACCAAAGAAAGAGAGCACAGCAATATGATAGTCAAAAACTCACAAAGGACCCACTTGTGGCAGAAACTTACAGAATTGCACTCCAAACGCAACTAACAACATTAGAAAAGGACAGCGAAAATAACATAAATGAGCATTGGGAAATAATAAAGCATGCTATCAAAAGAACAGCAGAAGAGGTAGTTGGCTTTAAACAAAAGAAGGAGAGATTGGGATGGTATGATGATGAATGTAGAAAAATTATAGAAGAGAAAAACAATGCTCGAATAATAATGTTACAAAGAGAGACCAGAAACACAAGACAACAATACAATGAAGCAAGAAGAAGGGCCACAAAAGTTGTGAGAAAGAAAAAACGTGAATGGGAAAAGGCCAAGATTACTCATATTGAGGAACTAGCAAAGGAGCGAGATATGAGAGGAATGTATATGAAAATTAAAGATGAAAAGAACGGATTTCAAGCTAGGTCACACATGTGTGAGAATAAAGATGGTCAGCTTATTACAGAAAACAGCAGGGTCATTGAGAGATGGGCTGAATACTTTGAGGAGATTCTAAATACCACTGAAGATGGAGACAATGGAGAATATGAACTGCCATACGGAGGACCAGATCCCTTAGTGAACCCACCAACACTCATTGAAACATCAGAAATAATAAAGACCATGAAGAATCACAAAGCACCAGGAGAGGACCAAATTACAGCAGAACTAATTAAATTTGGAGGGAAAGACTTACATTCCCAAATACACAGACTAATATCAAGAATTTGGGAAGAAGAAGTAATACCAACAGAATGGGAAACTGCTCTTATAACCCCAATACACAAAAAAGGATCCAAGCTTAAGTGCATTAATTACAGAGGAATATCTCTACTAAATGTAACTTATAAGATCCTATCTAGGCTTATAACAAAGAGGCTTGGAAAATATTCAGAAGAAATCTTAGGTGACTACCAATGTGGTTTCAGACCCAATAAATCCACAACTGATCACATCTTCACACTAAGATGTATACTAGAAAAATGCCATGAATACAACATACCAATCCACCAACTCTTTGTAGACTATAAAATGGCCTATGACAGTATCAGAAGGAAATATTTATATGACACCCTACAGGATTTTGGAATACCTAACAAGCTGACAAGACTTATACATATGACATTAAACAACACAAAAAGTAAAGTCGTAATACAAGGAGAACACTCACGGGAATTTAGGATTAAAAGAGGATTAAGACAAGGTGACTCACTTTCCTGCATGCTTTTCAATCTGACACTGGAGAGAGTTATAAGAAATGTACATATAAACACAAAGGGAACTATTACTAACTACTTCAGGACAGAAAAAACGGGTCCGCAACCAACCGGGACAATATACAGCCAACCTCTACAATAC
The DNA here is from genome assembly GCA_021533235.1 of Biomphalaria straminea. Taxonomy (NCBI): domain Eukaryota; kingdom Metazoa; phylum Mollusca; class Gastropoda; family Planorbidae; genus Biomphalaria; species Biomphalaria straminea. The sequence goes on from JADKLZ010037155.1 coordinate 3,300, forward strand.
CTTGCTTATGCCGATGACATTGCCTTATTGGGTAAAGAAACCTCTGACATCGCTAGAGCCTTCACACAACTAGAAGAAGCATCTCGACCAGCAGGACTTGAGGTCAATGACAGTAAAACCAAGTACATCTCAATGACAAGAAACAATCAAACAGAGGAACCATATATAAAAATCAAAGACCACAAATTTGAAAATGTCCAAACTTTCAAATATCTAGGAAGTACAATTGATTTCAAAAACGACCTACTAACAGAAATAAAAGAAAGATTAGCAGGAGGCAACAGAGCATTTTATAGCACCCATCATTTACTCAAGAGCAAAACAATTTCAAGGAAAACCAAGAAAATAATATACAAAACCATCATAAGGCCAGCAGTAATGTATGGAAGTGAGACCTGGACACTGACCAAGACATCTGAAAATTTACTCAATACTTGGGAACGGAAAATCCTCAGGAAAATCTATGGTGCCATACAGGATGAAACAGGGTGGAGGACACGCACCAACCATGAGATTTATCAACTATATGAGGACCCACCAATAGTGACTGAAATAAAGAAGAACAGACTACGTTGGGCAGGACACCTTGAAAGAATGCCAGACAACAGGGGAGCGAAGATCGTATACCGACAAAAACCAAAAGGCAGGCGACCCAAGGGCAGACCCCGAATGCGTTGGATTGATGATGTGGAGGCAGATCTGCAACAGCTTGGGGTTAGGGCATGGAGACGAAAGGCCCAGGAGACATCCGAATGGAAGAATGTGTGCAAGCAGGCCAGAGCCCTCCAAGGGCTGTAGCGCCACTGGGATGGATGGAAAGGCCTACAAAGTAATCCTGCAAATTTGTCAATTTCAATACTAGTCTAGCCATAGAGCCATAGAATCACCCATGTCCAACAATAATTCAAAACAAATATGACAAGAGTATAAATATAATAATCAATCTTAAGTTAATCAATCTAATTAAAGACTGATGAGACTCAGAATTATAATTAACTCATTCTCTCCTAATTGACGATGTCAACATTGATTAGAACCCATTGTGTAAACACTAAAACATTATTATTGGCTTTATAAACTTTAATTTTGTATTATATAAAAATAGCATGCAATCCCCTATATAATTCGAAACTAAATATAACATTTTCTGATTACAGACAAAAAATTTAATATAATTGAAGCTTAATCATAACAAGATAGTAAAATATAAATGAGAAAAATGAATAATTCTATCAAGCAAGGAAAATAATTACGGAGAGAAAGAGTTAATTTAAATATGTAAAATCTAGATACGTATATATCTATTGATATTTCAAATGCATTGAAACAAAAATTTTAATCAATACATAAAAACAATAAATTATAGATAAGTTTCTAAATCTAGAATTAATACTTATTAAATTTTAGATCTAGATCTAAAATCTAGAGATGAAACTTTGAAAGTCCAATTCTAGATATTCTAGATCTGTTTACAATGTAGAGTGTAGTGTCCAATTTAATGTACTCTAGACTCTAGAATATAACAAGATTCTATATTTTTACAGATAGAGCTAGAATCTAGACTACTAGTCTGAGACTCTACTCTGAATTCTAAAAATTTTACTATAATAAACTAGGACTAGATCTATCTGATTCTATCTATGTCTTAAATGTCTATGACTCTTACTCTAACTCTATGGCTGAAGTCTAAAAAGACAATAAACTGTTTATAGTTTATATATGATTATATGACTAACTCACTAGATCTATGTGAAGTGACTTTATCATACTTAAAAATAAAACTTAATTTTTAATCATATTTTAACTGAGTATCATCCTAAGCCTAAGAAGAGTAGTGTAGTGACTATAAGTCATAATTATACTTAGTAAAGAGAAAGAGGACGGCCCAGGAATACAGGGTCCACGATCTGGAAACAGATGCCAAGCATATGGACAAGACATGGGGCGGGGACAGTTGGAGAGACTCGCCCAGAACCGAGAATAGATGCCTCAGCCCCACAGCTGTTTGGTGGTCTACGCCCCAGTAGGGATCATTGGCAAAGATGAGATGAGACTAAGAAGAGTAGAGTAGAGACTAAGTAAGAAAGTCTTAGTCTTAGAAGTAATAAGCGATAGTGTATGATGTGTATCTGTATCAGTGATCATCATCTGTGTTGTGTGTTACAGTTACAGTATGTTATCTAGTATGTAAAAAATTACTCACTAGAATTCACTAGAAAATAGAATAGAAGACAATAGAATTTGAAATACTTCCAAATAGAATAGATTCAATAGATTTATCATCTAGTCTGCTATTATATGATAGTACATAATATTAATATATTAATATATATTATATAAATATAAAAAATTATATAATTATATACTAATATATCTAGTTATATAGTGTATCACTGTATACTATATTATATGTATATATTTAAAAATAATATTTATTAAAAATATAGACATAGATTAGATATTGACATTTTTAAATAGATTTAATAGAAATATATTATAAATATAGATTATATAGACATAGATCTATATAGTATAGTCATAGTTACTGTCATAGTATAATAAAATTAATATATATATATAAATATAGATCTAAAGTCTATATTAATATAGAGTATATAGTAATATAGTCAATATAGAATATAGTAGACTATTGACTATTCTATAAACTATATTATAGACTCTATGTCTCTAGACACTCTAGTCTATTTTATAGTTATACTTAGTCGACTTAGACTGTCTTAGACTAAGATCTATAATTATAACTATTATTATAAATTATAACTATTACTATACTAATACTATAGTAGTATAGAAATAGATCTAATCTAGATCTAATACTCATAGTTATAGTATAGTAAAGTCACTAAAGTCACAAGTGTTTCAAATTCACCACCTTATGCTGGTGGTAAATATTCAACAGTGTATTAACATGCTAAGTCTAAGTCATTTTGTTTAGACTATTGTAATTAATAATATATATACTAGATCTATAGATTTACTACTATAGTCTAACTCTAAATAAACTTCAATAGCTGGTTTTCTTTACTTGTTTACTACAGTGCAAGGGAGGTAATCACTTTAATCATTCCATACCTAACTGAATGTCCTTAGTTTATTGGATTCATTTCTTTGAAACGATATTTAAGAACTTGGTTTTAAATACATTTCCAGTGAAACTTATATCTATAAATCACATATTTTTAATTAAAACTTTACATATTTTAATAATATGCTTAGTTTTGCAGCGCGGACTATATAAATATGATTAAATTAGGAGTATCGACTCAAAATTCGTTTTTCTTGTCTATGAACTCTCAATTCTTCTAAACCCGGATCCGGATGAAGATTTTTAAAAAAATAAGATTTTCGCCATTAAGTGAAACAATTTTATTTCCACATGATAATCCATGGCTTTGGATAATCCCCATAGTTAGAGTATTACAGTACCTTCATCACTGGGTATTTTTCCAAGGTCTAAGTGTATTTTATCTTTTGGTTTGAACATGCTTTTAAACAGTCATTTAGGCTTTTTTTCCTAAAGGAAACCTCTACGAACTTTTATAGGGTATGGCCATGGGTTATAAATATTGGCCTAGAATAACCAGCATATAGACTAGCCAACAATGATGATAAGAAAAGACTTTGTTTATTAATGTTATAAATTTAATATTCGGCTCCTATGAAATTTATAATAAATTAATATTTTCTATCTTTTCTTCTATATTACACACGTTAGGCCAGGATGGCTGCCAGGTCTTGCGTGACGCGGGCACATTACTTTGCCTCAACGTGGCGCCCGCGTGGAAACGGCTACCAGAGGAAGTGGCTATAGGCTAAAAAGTAACAAACATAACTCCCGTGGGGGTGCCCACTGGTGGACGAGAGTCCACTTCTTGCACGGCGCGGGGTTGAAAGAAAGCTCCCACGACCCTGTCACGAATCCATGCGCCGTTCCTCAAGGGAGCGTTACAATAATGGCGTATCCTACACGGTTAACGTGGTATAACAAAGGGAAATGGCGGCGGCCCCCGGTATTACTTGGCCTTCGGCCCAAGTGCCAGTGGTATTGGAAACAGCAATGTCTTATAGACATTGACTCGGTTCACTTCCAGACAGACCTGTGGTCAGACAGGTTTTTTTGGGTTTTTTTACTGTTTGATATTTGTTCTCGGACGGATTCAGACAGGTTTTTTTTTTTTTTAAACTTAGAGCTCGAAGAGCCTGCTGCTCATCTCTTAGACTATCACACGGTCTTGCGTAATGGTTACCTGGTCGTGCGGTTTGCGCGCTGGACTGTTGTTCGGACTTATCGATGGTTCCGGGTTCAAATCTTGCCCTCTCCCATCCCCCGCCGTCCTGCCTACCTTTAAAAAAAAAGAAGATTTAGACATTTGTCAATCTAGTCATGCATATGTTAATCTATGACTTAAACTCTGCTTAGTCTAATATGTTAAGGCGAATATCGTATATGACCACATATAAGCGTTTTTAATCAGATGAAGATCGATTTTCTATATTAACTCGAGCTTAATTAGGACTCTGCAAGTGGGCGGCAACTTGGGGCTTAGCCTCTTTTTTTTTTCCCAAAAGACTACAGCCTTGCGGGGCTTGCGTCAACAAAACGAAGTTAGAAAAACTTCGGTTTTTTAGTCTGCTCCTCACTCCGTCATAGTGGGAGACTGCATAAAAAAAAAGACAAAACCTATGGGCCCAGTCACTGAGATGATTACGTCTAATTATATGCATAATATACAGCCATTGATTGCATGAACTCTTCTCACGCCACGCTCTTGTGAAGAGGGATCCAAAGCGAATCTCGCCCCTCTTTCGTTATTTTAATGTTAAAAATTTTCTAAGTTGCAGTCTTTCCTTCAAAAAAAAAAAAAAAAGATACAGGCCCTAATTACGTAAAGTCCTATTCTGTAATGTCGTTAGCTGGTTGAGAAACTCACCGGATGACAGCCATCAAAGGTTGACACCCAAATGGATTTTATTCCCAAGAATAGAAAAGACGGTTAGGCCTACGCCATAGTTTTATTACCCGCAGAAGGTTAGACCCTAGGCCTACTTTCACCTATGTATTCTTTAGGGACCCCTGCATAATGACTTTCGACATCATGACATGAGATAATGTACTAAATAAATATATTAATCTTATGTGTGGAATAGGCATACATGCAACAAGGTTTATAACATGAATAGCAAGATAGCATGACATTGGCTTAATATTTAATGTAAACAAAAATTTTGGACACTCATTTGGGGACCCCTTCAAGTGGGGACCCAGTGGGGGTTTTCAAATTTGGACTACACACACACACACACCCTAGCTACATCACTGCTTGTAGGCCTGCTTCAAAACTGCGTTACTAGGATCGGTGTCATTAACTTTACCGCGAAAATGTCCTACAAACTATCGATAGTTTTGTTTGTTTTGTTTTTTTGAACACAGTATCGAGCTAATCACCCAGATTCAACAATTCAGAAACAGACTTATCATAAAGTGACGTTTGGACTTAGGGTTAGGGACTTTTAGATATTACTAAAATGGCTTCTTGTTGTAGCAGTGTTATTAACTTTTATTAGAGATGTCTATCTAGCCGGGGCCCCGGCCCCCAAATTAAAAAAAGTGTAGGCCTACAAACGCTTTTCATATTTCAATCCACAAAGCCTAGGCTACTTCTTTTTTTTTTTCTTATACTTATTATCAAAATTGCCCTAGAGCTAATGAGTAACCTTTTTAAACATTGTTGCCATATATATGTATAGCCTATCTACGCCAGGCTTAGACCTATGCGTCCTCCCGCGCCGTTCGGCGCATGAGCCGACATACTCTCTCCACGGAGATCTGTCATAGGCGATCTCCACCTGCGCTTCCACAGCGTCTTCCTAGCTGGTGGCCACGCATTTTAGATTTTCTCAGAATGTGTGACACAATGTTTGCATGAACGACTTTTTTTGTTCGTTTTCCTCTTTTCAGCTTTATAAATGTTACTAGTCGACCGGTGGCATAGCATACGCCGCTATTATGCAGGGCAGGCCTTAGGCACTACAACATATGCGACCACAGTGGGTCCCCCACTTTCTTTGGACCCGTGCTAATTTTTAGGTGTATAAATTATTAAATTGAACCATTTTATAAAACAACAGATTTCCCGCGGCCTCTTGATTGACCAGGAGCCCCCTGGAAATCTCCTGAAATGTTATTAAATGCTATGCCGCCGGTCGAAAAAGTCCTGGAAATTTCCGGACATTATTAAAATCTTTTTAAAGTAAAAAAAAAATGCTATGCTATTTTGTGAATGAAAATAGTGCGGATTTGGATATATTATTTCCCATTCACACCATGCTGCGCCATGGGATCTTCCCATTTACTTGTTATAAGTGAATTCATGAATAAAAAATACTATGAATGGAGCTAAAAAAAAAAGGCTAATTGACCTTAATTTACGCGATATTAAGAATAGATTTGCACTCATAGACATAAATAAATATAGACTGGCCAATAAGAGAGTTTTATGAAGGGAAAATTTGTGATTTGCAAATTTGTGCGCTTTACTATACAGCATGAGCAGTATAAAAGTTAAGTTTCTTTTTTATATACACAATGAAACACACCTATATATATTGTAAATAAGGAGGCAGTGTAGTTTTGTTTAATCTCTAAGACTGAAGATCGTGCAACATGTCAGATTTTGGAAATCCGAATTCAATAGATATAGATCTACATTTTTTCAAGTTACATAAAGTTACTTCCTGTTTCCAGTCTATATTTATTTATGTCTATGGTTGCACTCATGTCAGTAGCGGCCTTAGGGGGTGGCAAGTGGCCCGAAGTGGGGCAACCGCCACAGGCCCCGCGTCTGTGAGGGGCCCCGCGATTGGAGATTCCTTGTTACCGTATGCGTGATGTGGTACGATATATATAGTCTTCCTTACGGCTCAGGGCCCCGCATATGACATTCGCCCAGGGCCCCGCGCACTGCTAAGGCCGCTTCTGACTCATGTAACAATGCTTTAGAAAAACCAATTTGAATGTTAATTTGATTAAAATATGAAATGAATGGACTATAATTAGTATGTTCATGTGCTAAAGCATAAAACTATATTTGCGAAGAGAAGTTCTATAATCTTCTTAGAGTTGAATTCGAGTTTTAGATCTAAATCTAGATCTAGGAATAGAGAGATTAGTTACCTTTCGTAATCATGTCTAATGAACGAATATGCGTAATTAAAGTAGGCCTACTTCTAAAGTCAAACCTGAGAGTAGACTCTATCTGTGCATTGTTGTTCTAGTTTCAATAGTCTTACGACACAATAATCTGGAAATACTTATTCAAGTTTGTCATAATATTAAAAGAAGAAGAGAATTATATAAACACCACTTTCATTCAGTGGCGTAGCATCCATGGCGCGAAGGGGTTCAATGAACCCGGGCCCACGACCATTTAGGGGCCCACACCCGATGATGACATAACCATGGGTCCAGGGCCCCTCTATGCAAAATAAGCTCTAGCTTAGGGCCTCCATGAAATACTTAGTAATTACATACAATATCTGGACTTATATGGTGCCCCATATCTCAAATAGCTTAAGGCCTTTTCAACTGTAAATACGACACTACATTGCGCGTAGAGGTTTCATATTACTGGTCCCATGACTAATGACTAATTGTAGCCTGCAATTTTGTTTAAAAAAATGGTTAAAAGAATTAAAGAGTTTCCTTAAAAAATCATTCAAACCATCTCAAATTTTAGGTATTAAACAAGAACAAAAAAAATCAGATTCTGTTTGTTACTTTGGGAAACATTAAAGATGTTGACTTTTTAGCTACTTATTGTGACTGTATTGGGGAGGAGGTTTATAGGCTTAACACACATTTTTAAGATATAACAATAATTACGTTTATCGTGGGACAGTGTCTTTCACTTGAATGGCTGCTTTGTCGTCTGGTATGCGCACTGGAAAGTTGTAAGGATGTCTCAGATTTATACCCAGACACAGCTCCAACCGAATCGTCAAAAAAAAAAGATAGGCCCAATTACTTAACTCCAACAACAAGCTTGCCAAACATACAGAAAACCTGAATGAATGAGAACCAGGGGCGTCGCTAGGGATTTGGGGGCCCGGGTGGATTGGCCTCTTTGGGGTCTTTTTTGGGGCCCCCCTAAGTTGGTGCCCGGGGGATTTCAAAATCTCCCCCTCCTCCCCCCCCCCTTAGCTACGCCACTGATGAGAACGTTGGATGATATAAACAAAGAGCACATCGAAAAATTTGACAATAACTGACTGAAAGTAATTCATCGCATAGTAAATGATAGTTGTAACTTTAAAATGCAAGAACCTTTCATTTAGTGGTCATCGCAAAGTGTATCGTTTAGGTGACACAAGTAACAACAACAATGTCTTAGCAGTTCATAAATTCTTAAGAAAACAAAAACGCAACCGTTTACCTCGACCCACAAATTCAAAACAAGATAATAGACTTGGGCAATGCAATTTTAGAAAAACACCTAAAGGAGATCCAAATCTGTGCCATTTCTCTCTATCATGGTTGAAAGCACTCAAAGAGAACTCCGATGAAGAACTACCCAAAGAAATTGCAGAAAATTATTTGTAAGATTTCATATTTGTGAGAACCAGAAGTCTGTAGCAGGGCCGGTCTTTGGCCACTGCAACCAATGCGGTCGCAGTGGGCCCCGCGCTTTCATAGGCCCCGCGCTAATTCTATGTGTAATTATTAATTGCAAAATATAAACGAAACATTCCTGGAAATGTAATGCGCTTATTAAAATTTACTGAAAACTCATAAAAAAAATCCCCTGAAAAAAAGTCAAAATTGTCATTTGTGTGTGTCATTCATTACGGAAAACGCCAATCCTACGTGCGATAAAAAAAAGGCATTGTCAGCTTTCATGTGATAAAATGTAATAATAGGACGAATTTTACCCTTATCTTAACTTATATAATACAGACGTTACTTCAAAAAAGAAGATGATTACGTCCTACGTGTCATGCATGTTAACCAATGACTTAAATTCTGCCAAGTCACTGGTTTTCCTGGCTAGCTCAGGTAACCCATTCCATGCTCTAATGGCACTAGGGAAGAAAGAGCATTGGTACAGATTTGTCCTAGCATATGAGAAGTTCCAATTAATTCCAATACTTTATTTACTTTTATAGTCACTGGCATATCAATATGCCATAGGTTGCAATTTTCGTAAAGTTAACTTGTTCGCAATTTTGTACTTAGAAAAGAATGAATAATATACAAAGGCGAATGTATTTTCTAATACAAAATCTTTTCACTTATTATCCTTATTTCCACCCAGACTAGGCCCCGCGCAATCAGTTTCACATAGGGCTGCAATCGCTAGGACCGGCCCTGGTCTGTAGGTAAATCATCTTCTTTTTTGAAGTAACGTCTGTATTATATAAGATAAGATAAGAAGATTGACTGAACAAATAGGCTTCTCTTAAGTAATAAAATATCACCATCTTTCTTTAAATTACTTACGATGCCAAGGCAAGGATGGTTTTTCAATATGAGCGAACAGTACAATAGCCTCAGTGGCGTAGTTAGGGATTTGGGGGCCCGAGAGATTTAACCTATTTAGACCCTGCATTTTGACATTCGACATCCTGACATTATAAAAAGGCGTGATATTTAATATTTAATGGAAAACAAATTTCGGACACTCATTTGGGGGCCGATCAGTGGGCGTCAGCTGAGATTTTCAAATTTGAACCCACCCATCCCCGACCCTAGCTACGCCACTGAATAGCCTTCATTTATTGTTTCAACAAAAGCAGACACTTGCACATTATGTTAACTTTATTAAACAGTACTTAAACATGGTCTTCAATGATAATTTCAGCTGTGTTATATTATTGAACTTGCATTGGAATGCCTTTTAGTAAATGTATTGATATATCCTTCTGTCCTAGGCATCACATTTAAAGACCGCATCACAAATCAAGAGATTAGAGACAGGGTTACTGCAGCGATCGGACCACATGATGACCTGCTAACTACTGTGAAGAAACGAAAGCTTAAAATGTATGGCCATATAACAAGATCTTCAGGACTCGCAAAGACCTTCCTCCAGGGAACAGTTCCAGGAAAAAGAAGAAGAGGCAGACAGAGAAAGCGGTGGGAAGACAACATCAAAGAATGGACAGGCCTAACATTGAATGAGATTTTAAACAGGGCAAAGGATAGAGAGGAATGGAGAACGATGGTCTTCAAGACTTCAAGTCTTGCTTGGTGCCCCAACGGTCCACCAGACTAAGGGATAGGTAACAGGTAACTGATATATACAAACTACTGGATTTCTTTGTCACACAAAATATGGGTGGGGGGTGGGGGTCCATCAACATATTCTTGAACCCGGGCCCACGGGTACCTTGAACGCCACTGCTTTCATTCACAAAATAGTGCGGATTGGGATGCACCAATTTCCATTCACACCACGTGCTGCGCCATGGGATCTTCCCAATTACTTGTTGCTTACTTGTTGTTGTGTGTTTGAACTTGTCTTTTGAGAAATATATATATAGATAGATGCTATGTGAGGCGCGGTGGCTGAGTGGTAAAGCGCTTGGCTTCTGAACCTGGGGTCCATGGTTCGAATCCCGGTGAAGGCTGGGATTTTTATTTCGTGATCCTTGGGCGCCTCAGCTCTAATGGGTACCTGACATTAGTTGGGGGAAAGTAAAGACGTGCGTCGTTGTGCTGGCCACATGTAGGCCACAGAATCAGATGATTTTACATCATCTGCCCTATGGACCCCAGGGTCTGAAAGGGGAACTTTTACTATAATGTTTTGGCTGACTTTGGTGACACTTTGGTCAACGTGTTTTGTATTGTCTACAAAAGGACCAAGCGAATCTCATACGACGTTCGGGCACCACTTCACTTGGGCTTAGTTACACCACCACCCATTCTCATTGATAAAAACAATCCAGACCTTTACATTGATTTTGTTTCTTGGGTCCCACAATCCCTAGAAGACGAGATTGAAAAGCGCATAAAGGCTGTCTCGACATTTGCTCAAGTTGGGAAACATGTTTGAGAAAACCGGAGACTCACAACAAAGATCAAAAGTAAGATCTATAAGGCAATAGTCTTTAACACACTACTGCAGTGAGTCATGGACTAGGGCTAAGCCTACTTTTGCGAAGCAAGAGCAAAATTTAATTAACTTCAATTCACTTAAGCTGCGTCAGGCGGATCCTGAAAAATCCCATAGAAAGATATAAGAGTGTGTAAAACTGAGCAATGGCAATTCGAAGCATGGTACTACTGGGCCCCCCTTCCCAAGATTAACAAAAATAAATTTAGTCGTCACGTATACATCAGTAGGGTAGGCCTACATTTTAAAAACATCATTTTCAAATAGGTAGGCCTACAAACGTCTGGAATTTATGATGTAATTACTCTCCATTCTAACTTCTAACAAGTAGGCTTATTGTGTCGTGACGCTTATATCACTCAGGCCCGGCCTTAGTTAATCTGAGGCCCTAAGCAACGTGAATAGAGTGGCCCCAAATGAAAAAAAAAATTAAGACCAAAAAATTTGCAACGAATTAAAAACCTTCCTGTATATATTTCTACATAAAAAAAAAATAAGTTAAATTCACATAGCGCCAAGAGTGTGGGCAGTTTTCATGGACGATTCATGATCAACGGACTAGAAATAACGTTTCGGCATTTCACCAAAAGGAAGAAACGATCACAATGGTCTTCTAACGTAGTCTAACATGGTAGCAGGCTAGATCAAAACATTCGTGGATAAACCTTGTCTAGTAGGCCTAGACATATCCTATACTCTTAAGCGAGCAATTCTTGTATATATATTTCTTCT